>WHYT01000263.1:58525-99966 GCA_009806455.1 Tetrax tetrax
GGAGAGGAGGAGGGCGATGGCGGCAGGGACCTCGGCGGTGGCGTCCGCGACGACGACAGCGACACGGAGAGCGGGCGGGCGAGGCACCCGGAGGAGGGAGGAGCCGCCGCTGCAGCTCCCGCGGCCCCGCTCGGAGCAGTGACCGGCCGCCTCCCCCGCCGCCTCCCTCAGGCCGCGGCCCGCTCGGCTCTCGCCCCTCCCCGGACTCGCCTCCGCCTCTGCCCTCGGCGGCCGCGGCGCTCTCCCCCCCACCCCCCACGCGAGCACCGGCGGCGGCGGCGGCTGGGGGCGACGGCCCGCGGCCCCCACCCCAAGCCCGGTCGCGGGCGGCGGTGGTGAGCCGAGGGGTCCCGTCGCTTTGCTGGTGGTTATGCGTGGTCGGCCCCGGGCCAGTGGTCAGAGCCCTTCGTCCGGAGGCCATCGAGCGGGCAGAGAGCCCTCCTGCCTCTCTCCTTTGGCTGATGTCCCCTCCGTCCCCAGCCTAGGCTAGAGTAAGCTGAGAGCCCGCTTCTCGGGAAGAGGGAGATCTACAGCCATGTATTTTCTCAGCGGCTGGCCCAAGAGGCTGTTGTGTCCTCTGGAGTCCCTGGAGCAACCTCTTCACATCCAGACGGATCCCCAGAGAGCCTTCTTCGCAGTGTTATCCCCATCTCAGCTAAGCATCTGGTACTGCAGAGTGAGTATCCGTCCTCTTGCTAGCATTCAGACCCCACTCTCCCAGCTGGACAGCCCTTTCGTCTGTAAAATGTTTTTTTTTTTTTTTATTCCCGTTTCAAAAGGGGTTGTAAAATTTGAGACTAAAGCTTACAGATTACTTCATTATTTCTGATTTAGAGTGATTAAGCCACGATGTTTACTGATAGCAATGTGGTGTTGAGAAAATACCTAAGACGAATCTACTTGGAGTTAACACCTGAAAATTGGACTTCATTCCTGAAAATTGGACTTCTAACCAACTTTTTTTTTTACTTTGACTTTAAATAACTCTTAAGCTTAATATAAAGAGTGTTTGTAGTAATACCTTTTTTTGCAAATATGCTTTGTGTCTTCTGCCTTCATATGTTATGTGTTTTATATATATAAAAAAATATGAATGTAGGGTAAAAGAAACAATTTTGTTTTAATAAAAAGCAGAACAGATTATGACATTCTGTGTAATGATATAACACAGAAGTTCACAAGCTTTTCTTTTTATGAAGAGTTTAGAAGTTTTATGGCCCTAAGCAGAAGAACTGTCATGGCTTTTGCATAGAAGTTGCTTCTCTAGCAATATCCAGTTTGAGACTACATGAATAACTGACGTTAAATGCCTGGCTTTTATTCACTTTGAATTAGTGCAGTAACAAAAATGTTGTTTGTAGTTTGATTTGATGCAGTCAATGAAATAGCTGTGATACTGACTTTAAATTTTGATGCTGAATCCTTTTAAATGCTTTCTGGCTTAGACCCTAAGTCTGTCTGTAAATATCTCCAACTCCAGATAATTTATCGAGTTTGTCTCATATTACAGGAGAAAACTAACAATCCAGTTTTGGAAAGCTGATACTGATGGTATCAAATGACTGCCATAGCATTAAAAGTCTTGTTTTAAGTTATCCTGAGATTTCATCACTTCACCTTGTGTTGCGCTCTGCGTGGCTGTTCGTTAGTTCGTGGGTGGGGTGCTGACGCTGGTTTTTTAACCTATGCAAGTATCCAAGTAGGACACACCAGCCCAGTAACTGTGCTGTGTGAACATCATCTGGCCTCTTTTCTCAGATTTGTGGCACATGCTGTAGATAAAGTGTACGCTCTTCTAGCTTTTGCCAGTTGTTAAACCTATAGTTGTAGTCCGTCACAGAGCACAAGTGATAATCTTTTCCAGGAAAATACATTAGTAGGAAAGGGATTGTAGAAGGCTTTTCAAGAAGTGCCCTGTTGTCTAGAATGTAGTTTACTTTATGGTCTGTTTCAGAGGACAATGTTTATGAATTTACGTGCTTGGACTTGTTTTGAAATATTAAGTGTTGTATAACTGGCTACAGGCAGAGCACTAGAAGAATTTGCTTGATGCAGAAAAGTTGAGCAAACTTACAGGTTTTAAAAATACATCTTAATTCAGTATGTAATGGGTACTTTTGAGGAAGATGCTGACTTTGCCAGGCTTGATCACTGAGTAATCTTAAGACTAAAAGGTATGTTACAATCTCACCACCTCTGTAGGCATCTGGCTGTTGGCAAAATCCTGTAAGACAAAGGTTTCTATTAAGGGCATTTTGAAAGATACTCTTTTGTATTGTTTTTATACATATAGCTGGGGTTTTGGGTGGTTTTTTTTTTGTTTTGGAGGGTTTGGGCTTTGTTTTTTCGTATGTTGGACTTTTATAAAACAAACTAAAATTATTACATTCTAGAAAATGTTTTCATTTATCAGAAGTATCTTCTTTGGAACAAGTCTAAGTTCTGGTCAGATTGAACTAATTCAATTTCTTGTAGTAGAAAAGCCTTCAGGCTAATGTTGTTGTTAAAACTTAGTACTATCTGAACAATATGTGAAAGATTTAATTTAAGAATGAGGTGATGAAGCTGGTGAAATCCTGTTTTGCATTGTTCAGGAACAGAAGGCCCTTTGAAATAGTTGCAGGTATGTGAATTTACATTCAGTACGTGTATTTTTCAAGTGAGGTGGTAATGTTTAAAGCTCCTTTTCACCTACTGTGTGTTAAGAACTAACGGAACTAAGAAAAGTTTCTCCCCAAATGTAGATCGTTTTCTGGTTTGGAAACAATATAGGTATTAAGATTAGAAACTGGGGTAAATAGTGTAGGTAAAAACAGATGGAATCCTGTTAGTGTTTTTGAGCCAAAAACTGCTTGACTGTTTTACGTATTATTTTGTAGAGAAAGATTGGATTGTGGATAGAAAAGACCGCGGATCAGTGGTCACTGTTTTTGATCCTGCACCAGTATTGGTGAGAGATTTTTGAGCACGCTCCAGCAATATGTGTACATTTATTTATTTATGAATTATATACATGTGCTGCTGTACTAGTATGCACATTGTCAAGCATACACAACATAGAAATTGAAACATAAAGTGTAATAGAATAGACTGTTTTAGTTGGAAGGTACCTACAATGATCATCTAACCCAATTGCTTGACCAGGTGAGACCTGACCAGAAGTTAAAAGCATGTTATTGTGGGCATTCTCCACATGCCTCTTAAACACTGACAGGCTTGGGGCATCGACCACCTCCCTAGGAAGCCTGTTCCAGTGTTTGAAAAGGGAAAACAAACAAACAAACAAAAAACTGAAATAAACACGTTTTAAATAGTTACTTTCCTACTTCCCTTTATTTATTAGTGGTACAAAAAATATTTACTTCTTGGACCCCAATGGGTTGTATTAAATGCATCCCACTTTGGGGACTGCTGTTCCAAGTATTTTTCTTAAATCAGAAGAAATTTTTGGCCTATGTACCTCAGAAGATTCCTTAACACTAAGAGCCAATTAAGCTGTTTTCATTGACAGCATTGGAAAGCTTGCCAGTGTTTTCATTCTGGTAATGTTAAGTACTTGGATGCTTGAAATGAGGAACTTCAATTCACGAAAGAAACTTTCTGAAATGATAAAATGAGGTAATTGATGTTTAATAGATTGACTTGGGAACTAAAGGTGAGGTTTCGTGAGGCAGCTGTGCAGTCCTAAGT
Source organism: Tetrax tetrax (assembly GCA_009806455.1). NCBI lineage: Eukaryota > Metazoa > Chordata > Aves > Otidiformes > Otididae > Tetrax > Tetrax tetrax. The sequence continues at coordinate 62,216 of WHYT01000263.1, forward strand.
GTAGTGATCTTTCCTACTTGCACTTGTACTTTAGTGGCTCTTAGGGTGGACTGGTGATGGCTTTTACAGGGTTGTTCATCTTGCTGAACAAACAGAAGCCTGTTTTTTTCAGCTCATGAAGGGATCAAAGGAGCATTGTAGTTGGCTTGTTGAAAGTGTTACTTCTTTAACAGTAGTGGCTTTTAATTTTAAATTGGTTTGGTTATCTCATGAAATAAGAGCTTCAGGCCGTACAGGGAATTCTAGATATTCACCCACAGGGCTTTAGATACTATGCAGCTGAGGAAGGAGAATGTGATAGATGAGTGGAGTTCCCCCTGTAAGTGTTGAAGAGTGAATTGTGTACAACAGGAATAGCCTGATAATGTAGTTGTGTATAAAAATATAGTTCAGCATTTCCTTTCTTCAATCTTAACAAACTTGAGGCAATGACAGGAATAAGTAGAATATTTAATGAAAACTCCTGGAGGTTGTTGGACTATCTGCTATGACTCTGCCAGTCAAAACCAGTTTTGTAAGCTCTTTGAAGCAAGAGTAGCTTGCCCCAAATACTCGTTTTGAGGAGCATTTCTTAATTACCTAGGTGCTTTTCAGCTTATGATTTACATCTACTCTTGTTTTTAAACTTTCCTGGGTTTTTTTTTGTGATGATCTGTAGCTGAATCAGATCACCCAAATTAACTACAAGCTTGTGGGAAAGCATGGGTCTTAAAATCCCGGATTGTCAAATAATCTGTATTCATTCTAAATGCTGAATAAGTCTGTATTCAGACAGCTCTCAAAACTCTCTTATGTGCCTTTCAGTCTCTAGCTATTGCAGTGTTAGAGTTGAGCTTGATACATGCTTTAAATCTAAGCATACATATTATTTTAACAAACAGGACAGAACAGGAGACTGCTTCTGTTAGAGAAGTGATCTCTGTAACCTGGAATTTTGGCATTATATAAAAGGAGTTACTTGTGACACCAGTACCTACAGTTCATATGATATATGAATAAAAATATTTCTAAATTATGCAGTTGGGTTTTAATTTTTTTTTTATTGCAGGTGGCCATTAAAAGAAAAAACCCTGTTTTCACTGTGCTTTCAGGATAATGGTTTCATGTTAGAACTGTAAGCGAAATAATTTACTCAGTTATTGTATATGGCCTTTTCCTAGACAGGATTAGATACAATCTCTGTAGCATTTTTATCTGAAATAAGTGGTTGTGTATTGTGAACAGTATGACACAGATAGCATCAGTGCAAACTAAGATGTCTTGCCTTTTCTGCTGTGTTTTTCCCGTAGTAATTTAACCCATGAGATGCTAACCTATTACTGATACCCGTCAGACATTCATCTGAGAAGGCCGTTTCTTTCTATATGTCAGTAACAGTTGTGCTGTTGCTTCTATCATAAAGATGTATTCATGGTGACATAATTAAAGAAATGAAAAATACCGGTTAGACTGGTGGATTTATCCTGTGAAATGTAAAATTGTCGTGTGAATATCCAGTAGGCCTTACCATGTTTTCAGTGTCTCCTGTATTAATATAAAATAGATGACTCCTGGAAGACATCTCGGAATTGCTTGTGAGAAAAGCATCCTCAGTTATGAGTTTTGACTGTCCAGTTAGTTGCACATAGCAGTCGTTTGTCAGTATGAGATCAGAAATGAGGTTAGAGAGTTTATTCTCCATCACACACAATTCCATCTAATACAGTTTTAAGCACTTGGCAATTTGTGGGGCTGAGGAGCAACAAAGATCTATAGAATATGGCCTTTCTTATTGGCAATGTTCTTAAGCAGTAGATTAACTGAAACTGTCACTTGGGAGAGGTGGTGGTGGACAGTTCTGATGCGCTTTGGTGTTTTGAACTCTTTTGCAGTAGTTTACGTGAAGCACAGTATTGGGAGCTGCATCTGCTGTGTTTGTTGGATGGCTACTCTGTTGATTCTAAGCTTTCCAGATGTTTTAAAAACAGATTTAAAAGAGTTATGTTTTTATAATTAACCCTGCTTTTAGAAATTCTTTTATCACCACCGTGTATCTCTGTTACTGAGAAAATGGTCTATCTTTTTTTTTTCTTTTTTTTCTTCTGGTCCTTGCTAATGAATTTTCTTCTTCCTTATGCATACATGCATGCTTTTCTTTTCTCTGTCTAACCTTTCTGGTCTATTAGTTTATAAACCTACAAAGCTTCAACCTTCAAAGTGGAGCACAGACCATCTAATGATGAAATCAAGTACTCGGTGTCACCAGGGTTTTGTTCTGTTTTCTTCCAGCATTGTCTTCAGCGCGTAGAGTGTAAGCTCATCAGAACAGCGTGGGTTTGAGTTTTGTCTTATGCCTGCAGCCTAATGAAGCTTTGAAGCATTTATCTTATAAAGCTAAACAGATTTTAAATGAGATTAACTTTTTATATCTAAAATACTAAATTGTTTGGAGATGAGACTATTAGGATTTTAACCATTATCTACGGCCATGCAGGTTCTTGCATTGACGTTACTTTAAAAAACCCAAATCCATACATAATACCGTGTTGCCAGCTGCGAGCACTGTTGCATGCTCTCAGCAAATGCAAGAATCTTCTTCTAGATATATCGGTTGTGAAAAGGCTGCTAATCCTTCCAGATATTCCGTGCCTGAAAGCTATAATTAATGTAAAAAATTCTTTGGAAAGTTAATTAGTAATATTGAATCAGTGCAATTAAAGATGAGAAACCTTTAAAACAGAGAAGGCAGTATTAAGGATTGTGAAATTTACTTGGGTTTAAAATTGAAGTTAGTTTGGATTTATAGTTACAGTAAAAAGAGCAAAATAAAAAATGAAGTTCAGAGCTGAACATGTTGGCTGTGGATGGGTTAGGCAAAACATTCAGAACTTCTCAATGTTTTTTGGTATTATTGGGGCAGAAATAATTGTATTCCATTCAACTTTATCAGTATTTTTTAAAAATTATTTAAATTTTTGCAGAACATAAGAATTTGAGTATGATTATATCAACTGCTTGAAGCAACATTCTTAGAATTTAGGCAAGGATATGATTTTGCTATTCATATTTAATACAGATATAATAACTACCTCTTTGTTTTGCATAAATATTATGGGAGTGCTGATGTCTTACAGGAACATCCACAGGCCCGAGCAGGAGTATTACTTCATATGTTTAGTAATTTTGGGGGTGACTGTAAATGGCACTGTTCCTGTCTTGCTCTCTTTCCTTCTGGGTTCAAGTAAATTAATGGTAAGAGAGATACTAAAAATAAAGGAGCACTAAGAAGTTTCAATGTCTGAATGCGTACGAGCTATTAGGTGTTTAGTTCTCAAACTTAGTCCAGTAGTTTTCCATTGTATTTGCTGACCTACTTAACTTGCTAAATCCACTGTATGCATGGTTTCTCATTAACCTGCAACAGTGAAACCACAGAATCCAAACTGAGGAAAACTTATTTTTTCATTATTTCGTATTATGTCAAACAACGATTGTGCTTCTGTCTAGTTGGTTAATGTCTCATTTTCTTCAAAGCCCTTCCAGCATCTCAGTTAGGACAGACACTTGCTGCCGTCAGTGCTTCTCTTCAAGTCTGTACTACTTGTCTTAAGACAGCCTGTTCAGAGCAACATCCAGATCTTAGTTTAGGGTTTAAATGTCTGCTTGATTTGCATTTACATCAAATACGGTAGAATGTTTGAGTTTACAGAAGTATAGTGGTAATATCCCATGTTTAAGCTTGCTGAGTGAATTTTCTGCAGGGTTTGTATATCTCTACTTTATAAAAACTACTTTATATGGTTCAGTGTTCCGAGACTGTTTATGCTGCTCATAGTTATTGCTCAAAGAAGGGAGGTGGGAGGGGTGTTGTGTTTGATCAGGTAAAATTAAGTAAAATAGTGACAATTTTAATTTATTTCACCAAAAGTTTGGTTTTGTGTGCTGTTTTGTGGTGGTTTTTTTTATTCTTCACTTAAATATTTTATCCTGATGTTGAGGCAAAGCTCATCGTAGTGAAAAGTCCAGAGGAATTCTTAGTGTACAGCAACAACTAATAATGAAACAAGTGAGTTTTAAAGTTCTTTTGAGTTAGATTTCTATGCTCATGAAGGTAGTTTGCTACCTTACTGATTTATAAATAATGCACTTCCCTTATATCACTATTAGTCATCCAAAACATAGTTGCTTTCACCTGTCTCTTGTGAATGTTCTCATAATCTCACATCAGTAAAAACAGCATGTCTTATACTAGAAACACATTGTTGAGAAGTGTGAAGATTTCAGAATAAGAGCTCACGTGGAAAGTGCTCTTGTGAAAAGGTAGCCAAGGTAGCTGAATGGTGTGTAAGAAGGGAAGCAGATAAAGTATATTTAACTGTGGGAACAAGAAGTTCTGTTTCTGTCTTTTCAGTAGCATTAACTAGAGCACTGGATAATTTGTTTACTCTTTGATAATGATACTACTATATTCTTTATAAGGTTATCTTTCCATTTTATTTTTTCTCTTCACCCTTTTTGTTATCCTGTGAGCATCCACATCCACTGTTCTGTTCCTAAGTGAGTGTCAGCTTCTGTTTTGCCTGACCTGACATTCCTCCTGAAAGGCAAAATGTAGTGTATCAAAATACTGGATTTTCTCTACAGCAGATTGTGAAACGCCAGATATGTTTCTTCTCTATTTTCGGAAGCTTGTGCTAGCTTTATGTTGCAATTTGAGTAAAGAATTACTTATAGAATTACGGAATAGTTTGTATTGGAAGGAACCTTTAAAGGTCATCTAGTCCAACCTCCCTGCAAGAAGCAGGGACATCTCCAACCAGATCAGGTTGCTCAGAGCCTCATCCAACCTGGCCTTGAATGTTTCCAGGGATGGAGCATCCACCACCTCTCTGGGCAACCTGTTCCACTGTTCCACCACCCTCATTGTGAAAAGTGTTTGCCTTATGGCTAGCCTGAATCTGCGTCCTTCTATTTTTAAAACCATTACCCCTTGTCCTGTCACAACAGGTCCTGCTAAAGACTTTCTCCCCGTCTTTCTTGTAAGCTGCCTTGAGGTACTGGAAGGCTGCTGTAAGGTCTCCCCAGAGCCTTTTCTTCTCCAGGCTGAACAGCCCCAACTCTCTCAGCCTGTCCTCACAGGAGAGGTGCTCCAGCCCTCTGATCATCTTCGTGGCCCTCCTCTGGACTTGCTCCAACGGGTCCATGTCCTTCTTATGTTGGGGCCTCCAGAGCTGGACGCAGTACTCGAAGTGGGGAGAGAGCAGAGTAGAGGGGGCAGAATCACCTCCCTTGACCTGCTGGCCACGCTCCTCTTGATGCAGCCCAGAATGCAGTTGGCTTTGTGGGCTGTGAGCACGCATTGCTGGCTCATGTTGAGCTTCTCGTCCATCAGCACTCCCAAATCCTTCTCCTCGGGGCTGCTCTCAATCCAACCCAGTTTGTTCTTCCTTAGTCTTCTGTTCTTTCTTCCTTAAAACCTGAAGGTGTTTACTTTTGTTCTGTAGACAAATTTATTTATTTTTAAACTCTATTTTATTTAGGTCACTTGCTATGTTTCTGGAATCACCAGTTTCTCCAAAAGCTGTGGCTATGCCATTAATATTTACAGCAAGCAGATTTTAAGCATTATAAAGGAGAATCACTATCTTGCCTTATTTGAGACAGTATGCATGTTTCGTTAGTTACGCTTAACCAAATTTCTTTATAATTTTAGTAGCTGTATGCAGAAGTGGTAGGAAAAAAAAAACAACCTGGGCTTTTCATGAAGCTGACATGGAGACTTATTTTTTCCAACAGAAACAATGTGAAGATTTTGGGAGAATTCTGAATGTAGTTTAGAATTTAAATCCCTGCTGTTTCTGTACAGGCTGAGTTAAATATCTGAAAATAACCAGAGGAAATTATTGTACGCCCTCATTTTTGTTAAAGTGCGTGTTTAATGGCTTGCTGTGCTTGGGACAAGTAATTAAAATTAGGCTCATATACTTCTCTTTATAGAACATACTGCCATGTGTCATTACACATCTTTGTCCACTTCAGATGTAATAAATGACAAATGACCATTTCTCTTTCTCTTCGTGAGCAAAGCAGGATAGCAAGCTGCCTTTCTGGCTTTGTTGACCTTGTAGCAGTTCACGCTTTTGTGATGGAAAGCTTGTGAACAGTGGGATAAAATTTGTATGTTATGGTTTTCCTCACATATGAAGCAATGCTTTTGAGTTTTGGAGTATGTGGAAATAAATTGTATTGGTGAAATATTTATGATTTAACTACTGGCTACGTAGCCTTTGTGACCTACTGAATTAGAAGTGGGTCTGCTTTCTAATAAGAAAAGAAGCTACTTGAACTGCAAAAAGATAAAAACGATTGCTTGCACTCTTAGTGTTAGCTCCTTTAGTCCTCCTCTGTGAGGCATAAAATGAGATCAGTCTAGAAATCAATTTGTATACATTTTATAGCTGATGTGTATGCAGACCAATCTTCCAGATTCTAAGGTGTAGTAGCAGCTTTCTCTTGAATAAATGTTGCAAGAACATTACAGTATAAATATGGTCATTGTGTTCTATAAAAGTAGTGATATAGAAAGAAAATTGTTGTTGTGCATTAATGAGCTTCTAAAACGTTTTTTCACCTGTTGCTAAAATGCACAGAAGTGCTTTAAGATCAGTCTCCAAATTTGTACTAATGATGCAGATTACCAAGATTATACTGTCACAAAGCCCTTTTTTCTCTGTGTATCTGAGGCAGTTAAGGTGGGTCTGAGCCAAACAGTGAAAGGGTATGTAGTTCGTGAGAACAACCAGTAATATTCTGTTAAGAATAGTTAGTTATCTATTTAACATTAGATAGTTTGATTTACAAAATCTGCAAAAGAAGCCACATGGATTGAAAATACTGGTGTAATAGTTCTTGGGGTAAAGATAAGTTTGCTTTTTATATGTTACAGTATAAATATTTAACTTTATTTTTGATAATTCAGTTCTATGTGGGTGTGAAATTTAAGTAATAATGCTGTTTAGAGAATACAAAGTCATACTTTGAATTTACCAAGGCTAAGATTGCCTGTTTTATATAAATAAGGAGCTGAATTAATGTGTGTGGTGGAAAGACAGAATTACTTAATTTCGTAGTATTTTTCCTTTTACATTAATTTGTTTATAACCGCACTTAAGGGAAATGGAAGCAACTGATTCCAAATATGATGGCAGTTGATATGCACGTAATTCTGGGGTAGCAGACACCCACATGATTTCTAGGCAGAGTTAATGTTTTTAGTTTTGTTGTTCCAGCTTCTGCCATTCGAGCAAGTAACTAAGAACAATAGTAAGTTGCCATCACTGCAGACCTAATCGTGGATGACAAGCTTTGCCAAGTGGTTTCGCGGGTCCTTTCAGCAAAAACAGTGATGGCTGTTCAGCCTTTTGTTTCCTTTCCCTTCCCGGGGCTGTAGGAGTGTGCTCTTTCTGGTAGAGTTTGGTGCTGCAACTCTGAAGAAAAATTGACATTGATAAAATTAGGGAAAGCATCTGTTCTGAAGATGAGGGGAAACTTCTTTTACAAAAATAAAAGTGTGGCTTGTTTAATATAATTGAAGGCTGAGGAAGTACATTTGTCATCTGCCTAATATATATGCACATATTTCTCTGTCCCCACCTCCCAGAGCTGAAGGGTAGCAGAAAAGGCAATACCTGTCTAAGCTGAAAGCTATTGTTGGTTCAAGAGCAAGCAAGTACCAACAGTTCTTAAATATATTTAAGGAGGAAGAATGTTTCTAAGCACTTCAGCAGGGAAGGGTAGATTTCTATTAGGTTTTTTCGTCGCAGTTCTCAACTGCTTTTGTGAAAGGGAGTCAAGACTTAGTGCCTATGGTAGCTTTGTCCAGGCTTCATGACCCCCACAGCTCTTCTCTATTCACAGGAGGTAAGGTGCTAATGGGTGCATCTCATCATATGCAAAATCTTTTCGGGAAACTGTAGAGGTCGATTTTTTGCACAGTTTCTGGCAACATTTTCTTGAAGAGATACCAAACAGATTTTCTGATCATCATTCTTTTTAATACAATGACCTGTTTATTTAGTAGAAACTGAGGAAATGGATTGAACCAAATAGCCCGTATAGAATATTTCATCTTAGTTAATTTGGTAGTCCTTTTCATTATAGGAGTGTATTTGAGATGCTTTTGTTCATCTTAAGCATCAGTCACCCTTTGTCTGACTTGAATCTACTTCTCTATTCTGTAATGACTCCTTTCTGGGCAATGACTTATTTTATTGAAATGTTCTGGATTTGAAAGAGTAGATTAGGAATGACAATGTGGCAAGGGTTCTGCATAAACTCCCTTTAAAAGCCCCATTGTGTAATATATTGTCAAATATGCACTAATTTTTTAACCTCCCTCTTCAAGGAAAATGTGTTGTTCTGTTAAGGAAACATAGTTGTTTACAGTTATATCACAATACTACAAATATCCCATTCCTTTTAGCTATGAAATGTAATTTTTTTTTTTTTCCCCTTTAGCCCAGTGTGTTAATTGTAAGCTACAAGGAACTATCAAAAGCAGCTTCTCAGTTTGGATCTTATAAACAAGCAGAATGGCGACCTGATAGCACCATGATAGCTGTTTCAGTAAGTAGTTTTTTTTTCTTCTTACTGTGTTTAAACTATTGCAAAGAGAGTTTTGTATTAACAGTTTCTGTGCTTACACAAACTTGCAGGTTGTACATACATTTAATTGATATTTGTCTTGTGAAAGTCTTTAATAGTACCAAGATTTTTTTTATGATAGAAGCTTCCATTAGTAGTTTTCATTAACTTTTGTCCCCTGAAGAATGATTTGGAGTTTTTTGTATTAAAATGATGTTTAGATTTATTGGCTATGGCTGATCCAGCATCTCATTACTTTAGTAATCTAGACGCAAAGAATAACGGAATTTAAAGCATGTGAAAGAGGAGTTAGGTGATGTAAGTGTATTTAGCTCGACAAATAGAGTTTACAGATGTTTCTGAAAGGTGGATCTTAAGAGAATTAAACTGTGGCTTTATTAAGGTGCAGCATCTTTTGGTATTAAAAAAAAAAATTACAAGGCACTGAGAACACGGAAACAAGGGCAGTGATAGGTGATACATAAACTCTTCTGTTAAGAGTTTTAAAGGTAAAGATGAGATCTTGTCTCACATGGAAATAAAATCTTATTTTGTAGCTAGTGCTGTGCTCACAGCAGTGAAGTGAGCTATTTCAGCACCAGCATTTAAAAATTAACTCAAGGTGCAAGGTAGCTACAGCAGAGGTGGGAGTAGAGTTTATAGGAGTCAGAATATGGGATGATACTCTTGTTGACTTTTGTTCAGGTCTTACTTTCGGGCCAGATCTTAAATTGGGTAAGTTTCTTTGTCTGGCTTTGAAAATCAAGCCTATTGCATTTAAGATTTTCTTATGAGAAGATGCAGAAGAAAAGAATGAAATCATTAAGCTTCCCCATCAGAAACTGATTATGTGGAATTACAAATTGAGTAACAATTACTGTATTTGTTGGTCACTGACTTAATCTCCTAATATAAACTTTTTTTATGCTTAAAATGATGCCTGTAATGCTTTGTAGTTTTTTAACCAATCAGATATTGTTATCTTAGTGGAAAATACCAGATAGTTTATGGAATAGTTCCTGTCTCCACAAATGTAGTCATGACTCTAAGTCAACTAAACTTCCTGTGCTCTTATTTTCCGGCGTGTAATGGAGGGGTGAGACTTTTCTGAGTAGTTGGTTTGGAATGTTTAAAACACCTGAAAGGATCTCATGGAATCGATGCAGTAAAGTATTTCTGTTAGCGTCCGATTGTATTTTCAGTTAGCAAATGCTAAGAGTTACTGGCTAATGTGGAGAGAAGACTTCTATAACGTTTACCATGAAGAAAAAATAATTCTTCAATTTTATAATACAGCATATAATCACAGGTAAGGTATCCAAACACATTTTAATTGTATCTTTATGCAGCAGTTCACAAGACATTTAGGTTGTTATATTGAATTGCTTGGCACATTATGGTTTTTTTTTCTGTGATATTGGGATCTATTTGTTTGAGAGACCTTATGGTTCAGCTGACAGTCAGACTAGCTTTAATTTCTGCCAGTTCAGTTACTGTACTTTCAGTTTTTTCTGCAGCTAAATGTGTAGTGTTCTTTTTGGCAGATGATGTCAAAGTGTAAATGCCCGTGAAGTCTCAGTTTGTTTACAAATTCAAATGGTCAAAAAGTTTATAAAATAATGAGTGTTATGAGATTTCTAATATTCTTTGTTTCTTATGCTTATATTCCATCTCCTGAGTGTATATATACAAATAATATAGTCAAGCGTATTTGTTATGGTAGTTTTAACACTAGTTCTGACTTGCAAGGGTTTTTTTTAATACACTTTTGGAATATAAATGAAATTTAATTTGAAACAATTAATGGGTCCTACTGAAAGACCACATTTACAAATATTAGTGTTTTTGTTATAGGGAGAGAAGGTGGAAAGGCACGTTTGGGGGTTAATGAAGATGATGTTCCTGCTGATGCATGATACTTTTATCCCCGAGTAAAACTGTGGCCTTCTTTCCAAGAGGAAAAAAACATTTTCTCCCTTCTATATGACTTTTTCTGAAGAAGAAAAGTAACAAGTACAAATGAAGGAGCAATAGCAAAGCTAGTTATTAATTAAAAAAAAAATAGTTTGTACTACTAGTTTTGTTGAACTGAATTAACTTCAGTTGATTACTGAAGTTCTGTGCTCAAACTCAGTTTGAAAACTGAGTTTGGTGATTTAGTTTCTCACCTGTTATTACCTGTGCTCTTGAGTTTCTTGATTGTCGTGGTTTTATGTAATAATAAAACTATGTTGCACTTTGTTTTTAAGAAGGTGAACAAAAGGCTTAGTATGTTCTTATTAGGCAAGTGGTACATTCCTTTTTTTTTAATGACATAATGATGGGGAGGGTAGTCTGGATTTAATGTCCACTAGAGTAGTGGTATACAATGTTTTTTGCTTCTAACTGCGAGAATGTTAAGAACATCTCTATGAAAATAAATCACTTTGCAGCATGTGCTTTGAGGTGATTATTATTTGTACTGAAGGCAAACTTTGGTCTGGCATATAAGGCTTTATAAAATACCTCAAGTAGCCTTAATGATACACAGTTAAACAAGCAGTTCTCACACTGTCATCATCCCCTAGCAATTCTAACTTCTTCTACTACTAGTATCTTCTGTTGCTAAACTGTTGGCATATTTTCTAAACTGATCTTTTTTTCCCCTGATACTTTGTAGTTTCTTCTCTCATATTGCTGCATTTGTAATTTTTCCAGTGTTACTGGAAGTGCTTTGTTTTATGTCTAGATTTGTACAAAGTAGCTAGTTCTAGCGGTTAAACAAACTTGTGGATTGGATCAAGATGCTTCAATACGGGGAAATACACAAGGCATTTTTAGTCCTTCCCCTGCTACAGGCAGTCACACTGCTCTTCAGCGTGCATTTCCATAGCTAAGAAAGAGCTGTATTAAATATTACTAAAAACCACGCAGTGGAATATCTTGTAAGGTACTACGTGTTTATATTTTTAACTGCCAGAGATAAGAATCATCAGGGAATAGAAGATAGTGATGGGTACTTTAGTAAGTTTCATTGCAACACAGGCGTTTCTACAGCAATACAGAAACATATGTGAATGAATATGATCGGTTTGCAGGAAGCATCTTGTTGACTGCTTCTGCATTTCATCCAACTCGTCATGGAATTTGAGGTTCTTCTTAGAATGAACCTGTAACAATAGCAACTTTGTGCTTTGAATGGTGTTCAGTAAGGCCCCTTTGTACCTTAATATCAGTATAAAGATACTTCACAGTATTGTTTTACTTGTCCTTCTAGGATAAGATAACTTACATGTTAAATATTTAATAATGTAATGGAAAGAACCTGTAAAGATGTTAGAAATGAGCATGTTTCTTTACCACATAATACCTGAACATGATATTACTTCACACAGAAGAGCTTCCTTTCATTTTCAGCCTGTCTCAAGCTCACCATTATGTTTCAAATTTTATTCTTGCATGAGAAAGATACTCACTTTGAATGAGAATAATTGCGTTTCTTGGACTTTGAAGCCAAAATACAAATTTATTTCATGATAAAGCAGAATGTTTGGCTGGGGAAAAACATGGCAATTGTGACCAGATAAACTGAGCTAACAAGAGTGGTACTTTTCCCTTTAATCAGAGAAAAGGAAATCAGCCTTGGAAAGCAACTTAAAACCATTAATTTCAGTGCTTCTTGTCTCCAGTAATAAGCTTTGCGTACATGCCTGTCCTATATTAAAGTGATTGAATGGAAACACTGTTTAACCAAAACTTAACTAGTGATCTACTTCTCCTGGATCAGCTTCTAGTCATGACTGGAATATCTGATAACTAAATGATTTATATGTGTTCTTTGAATAGTATTATAGTTTGAAGTCAGTCTTCCAGAATGACAGAATATAACCTGGGATTCAATTATAGTGAATTTTTTTCAGACACTGGAAGATTTTGAAAAAGGATTGTGATATCTAAAGATACTGCATGACATGATTTTTTGAAAACTACCTGGATGACCAACGTTGAGAGGCAGTGCCGACCTCCTTTGCACTCTGTAGCGTCTGTATGTGTTCAGACACGGGAGGCCTTGCTCTGAAGGCTTGCTGCCTTCGACTGTGTGCTTTCTACATTAATCCTCTTTGTGGCTGGGAATTAGGTGCCCAGGTTCTAAGTATCTGATGTAGCTGTCTGGTTTTATATATTTATATGAATCAGAGGAAAATACCTCTTGGATGCATAGATCAACAGTGATGTTTTTCCCCCTACTCAGTGATCTATTCAGTGGGCTTTAAGGACTAGTATGGATTTTACCTAGAATGAATTTCAATGCACAGTTTTCTAGTATCTTTGAAACTTGCTATGAGTGTGTATTTGTGTTCACTATATGAGATTCATGTAGAAATTGCAGAAGTGTGCATAGATTTTACTCATGCAGAGAGATAAGGTAGATATCTTATCAGTGTTTCTCTTTCAGACCGCAAATGGATACATCTTATTTTTTGAAATCCCGTCAGCAAGAGACAAGTATCTTTATGAGCCAATGTATCCCAAGTAAGTATTTAAAACTTTCTTTGCGTTCCCACAGTGTGGAAAAATATGACTAGCCAAGTCCCAAGCAGATTTTATGATAAAAAATATTTCCTTACATGTATGTTATAAACCTGGAGTATATGAAGCATCATTCCTATGAGTTAGAGTCAGTTCAGAGGAGAAGTTGGTCTAATTGGTTTGCTGTCTGCTGGTAAGATTCCTTAGGTGCATCTTGTAAGCTCTCAAAATCCGAAATCGCAGGGTTAAAACTGTCTCATTTTATAATTTGAGGGAGTCTGTTGAATTAATGATCTGTAACAAGCTTTAATAATTCCTTTTGAGTTGAATAAATCATGTTGCTTAGGAACTATTGAGGTGCAATTCTTTAATAGATTCTTCTCTGCCTCCCAACTTTGTAATAACTTACATATTTTTGAAGGAAATGGGGAATAAATTCTTGATATTTTGGCAAGAATATTAACAATTTTTAGTAAGTATATACAAGTATTTTAGCTGAAGTGTGTTATGTTGTCATTATAATCTTATTTTCCTTGTGAATGACAGAATACATTTTATGTGTTAAAATGTGACTGTATACTGAATGTATTTGTGATTGACTCAGTGGACTTCTAATAGGATTTGGGAAAACTGGAAAATATTTAGGACAAATTAAAACCTCAAGGGGTGTTTTTGTGTGTCTTTGTGTGTTTAGATAGGAAGAATCTGTAGTCATTGATTGGGTCATATTTGTCCACAGGAATAAGAAAGCACTCTTGATTTATTATTGGCTAGAAACTGCTTTTTAAATATATCTCTGTATATACCTTCGTCATGATAATGTTGGTCAACTTAATTTTAAGTTTTTTTTCGTATTCGCAAAAAACGCGTTAAAGTTGATCAGTGAGTGTCTCCACATCTGCAAGGAGTGTTGGATAACCGTGATATCATGTAAGAGGAAAACATTTTCACCATAACTGTTAAACCACGAACATTTTAAAGAAACCAGATCTTCACAAGCATTTAAATTTAAAATCTCTATTGTTTTACAAGTGCTCCTAGGAAGAAATGACTCAGCAGGTAGTAGAGGATTTCAGAGTGAATTCTTGCTTCATTAACTGGAAAATTTTGTGTGTGTTACTACTATGTCTACTACTGCATCTGTTGGCCTCTGAAATAGCCCTCAAAGCTCTGTAATTCTATGGGATTAAGTGTTGCAACTTAGTTGTCTGTTTTTCAAAAACTTAAGACTCATGTAGACAAGTTATATTACATTACTTGCATTTTCTGAGACTTTAATAGCATTTTTGAAACTGACTTTTCACCTGTAATTTACTGTTGTAAGAAAAACAAGCAAGCAGACAGCCTGTTGCTGCAACTTGTTGAAATAAATAAAGGGACAGTGTATCTTCAGCTGCATATAATGCAAAAGACTAAACAACAGTTTGTAGTATGTTGTTTTTGTTCTACTTGTAAAGTTGTTTTTTTAATTGGTTAAATCTGAAAATATATGGAAATATATATAAAATATGCAATAAGAGTAAAAAAGGTTTGCAAAGCGTGTTTTGATATGCCACATGTGAGGATTTGAAAATATCTATTAAGAAGTCAATGACTAACCAGTCTAACTTTTATATAAAAACATCAGTTATTGATTTGTGTTGTCAACCTAAAAGCGTGTGTTTTATGAAGAAGACTTTTCAGTTAGCTGTGTGTTGAATGGTCAGGATTTTGGTACATTCCTATAGCCCAAAAGCATATAATGCTGATTCTGTGTTTGAATAAGACAAGGTGTTTGTCCCTAGAGTGTTTATGAAAGGTTGCTCACAGTCTCCTAAGACTAATGCATGTGCTTAACTTTAAGAAGATGAATGATCTCACTGAATTTACTGGGATTACTATTCTGTCTATATTTAGCCCTCAGTCTTGAAAACTTACATAAAATTGCTACTGTTCTGGTTATATTAGATCAGAATAAAGACACAACCATTTGTGTGAGTTATACCTGCTGTGATTAATGTCAAATTATTTATAAGCTATTATTATGGAATGAACTTTTTTTGGTGCAGAGACAGTGCACTGCCTGTCGGCAGTTTCACTAATTTACTTTGTGGATCAAACAGTAGAAAAAACAGGCAAAAAACCCCCCCAATCCTAAATGATCAGACAAACTAAACCAGAATCTCAGAACTGAAACTTTCAACTTTCTTCTGACATATGTTCATTTTCCAAAGACATTGTTTCACTGAAATGTTTGGATTTCATTTCTACTGGACGGAACAATAGCTAATTAATTTTGTTAACTATGAAGCCATTAAAACTCAGTTAAAGGCCTTGTATGTGACTTGCCTTGTACTTGAAAGGAGACATCTTACTGTTTTCTCTCGCTGTAACAGTGTGTTCTTGGCTCTTTCCTCTGCGTTGGTAGCAGTGATTGTGCAGCTGTGCCTTAAGTAAAGTTGGGTTACTGACCTGATGGGGAAACTAAACCTACCTAGCTCCTTTCTTTACCCCTCCCTGTCCACTCTCCTGGATTCCAGTAGCTTAGCTTCCAAGTTGGCATATAATAAAAGGCTGGCATTAGGAAATGATGACCTTAAAGTAGAACTGAGTAGCAGCACTGGGAAGTTCAAAAATGTGGAGTGGCTGCTCAGTGATACTTGTATGATAATTCGTGTATGATAGCTCATGATAAAGCAGTTTCTTGCAACATTTTAGGTCTCATGCAGATATAAATTACTACTTGTCGACTCTGTCTTATGTGGTTATTTACTTATGCTAGGCAAAGTGGGTGGGAAGGTGGTGATTTTTGCATACAGTATTAATGGTGTCATAGAACAGCTGCTGGAAAGAAGTCAGTAAAAGCAGTGAAATGGACAGACAACAGATTCAAATGTAGGTCTCCACACTTTGCATATTTGAGGGAAAGGTTTTTTGGTCCATCACTCTTCTCTTTGGACACCCCTAAAACATACCAGATGGTTAAGAGATGATGTAGAATGTATTTTTGGGAGTTTTTTTGTTTTGTGGGTTTTTGTATTTTTTTTAACTAGTGGGCTTGCTTCTGAAAGTGCTCCTAAAAGTTCAGTCTTATTCTACTTTTTAAAATTATGAGTAGTTCTTAATGTTGATGAACTGTCCATATATGCTAAGTTTTTGTAAGCAGAATGAAGCCTGTTCTCTAGCATCCTTTCTTTAAAAAATAATGGCCAGTTCTGACAGAAACATAAAATTTCAATGTAGTGACTACAAAAGTAAAGGAAAACTCTCTTAATACAGCTTCAGCTTGAAGAGAATTCTTATGCAGTACAGGTCAATAAAATGAGGTGGTACTGGGAGTACACACTAGTAATGTTCTCAGATGCACCAAAATCCTGGTGCAAGATTTTCTAGTTTAGTCAGTATCCTGAAGTTGAACTTGCAGCTAGGTTTGATACCATACAAGTGAAAACACTGAGAAAGGTTAGCTCCTGTTAGCTTAGCTCTCATTTAAATGAAATAGTAATGAATATTTAAATATTAATATGAAACAGTAAATATTAATTTATTGAATGTATTTTCATATTCATTAGTATATGGACATTAAATGTTAAATGAAATCTATTTTACCATAGGTGAAAATAGAACGTCAGAAAAGCGGGTGATAGGACATACAGTAGACAGCTACTTTCTTGACTTTAGTTATTTTTGCAGTCTTCCAGATCCAGGATACTGGTAGCTGCAGTAAAGCTACAGCTTTATGTGGTATTGATGTTTTTAAAATAATGACTTTAAAATTTGCTTGATGATGGTTCATTGTTGATTTGAAGAAAAGGACTAAAAAAAATAGCTGAAAATAATCACTCCTCATTCATCTGTATGGGAGAGCGATGTTTGTGGAGAAGAGCACAGTCCTTCCAGTTTATAGTTGTTATTACCCAGAGTTGTTGTTATATGTGGCTGTTGAGCAAGATGGTCCAGAAGAGCTTGCCTGTATTTGATCTGTTAACAGAATTATTGTCGCATATAGTTATTGTGTAAACTGTAATTACACTTCCAAAATTTTTTTTTGCTAGGACAGCTTGAATGAAATGCCTCAAGGTGTTAAAAGACAACAACAATAAAAACAACAAAAAAAAAACCCCAAAACAACCAAAACTGCAGTGGGAGTGACAGAAACACTTTTGCTGTTTGTAACTCAATACGCATTGCAGTGTATATAATCACAGTATGGGTTTTTTGTTGTTTGTTTTTTTTTTTTTTTAGGGCCAAGTATCTCTTTTCTCTCCCAATCTAATCAACATAGTTTAGTAGATTTAAAGCACAAGTTGAGGCTAAGGTCCCATCATGTTTGAATGCAAGAGTCTCTACTTCCCCTTATTTTTTAGTAGTGTGAAATAACCAGTTTTTGGAAAGTAAGGTTGAGTGAACTTCCCCTGCCCCCTGCTATTCCTTGTTTAAAACCAGACAGAATCCGAGTCTAGGAAAATTGATTTCCTGTTTAAAAATGCCCATTTGGCATGACTTCCGCCTTTTCATATCAACCTACTGTAATGATCTTTATATTCTGAAATTCAGTGTTTTAATGGAAGCACTGGAATTCAAGATTATCAATGTTTGTGACTGGAGCCCATCAAACCTTTTAAGTTTGTTCTATTGATATCTGAGGGCATAGCTCTTACAAAATTGAAAATATATTAAATAGTTTATGATGGTTGAGTGGGAAATTCTTTTTAAATGCTGGCTATTTTATATCTGTAAAAGTTTGATCAGTTTAAAGTATACTTATGTGGATGTGGTAAGGGTTAATAAGGAACTGACCTGTTCAACATTATGCGCATTTTATGTAAAATCTGTTACTGGATTAATATGACAAGAACAAGTGTTCATGAGCTCAACATTCTGTTGAATTCTGAGTATTTATATTTATAGATAAAAATTTGAAAATTTTGCTGGGTAGTTTTTTGGTCAAATTGTAACGTTTTAGGAATGTTATTGATTGCAGTTGTTCTGTTGAAGGAAGGATTTCTGACTCTGTTGATATTTGGCTAGGAATTGCTAGACTGTTCTTGGAGTGAACAGACAGACATGCTTAACGAAAACTAAAGTACCCTGGATAATTTGTTACACTAAAACCGTGAAAAAAGCCATAATTGTGTGGTTTTTGGGGCTTGGTTTTTTGTGTGGTATTTTTTTTTTTGTTTTGTTTCTTGGTGGTTTTGGTTTTGTTTTTGTTTTGGGTTTTTTGTTTGTTTGTTTGGGGTATTTTTGTGGGGTTTTTTTTTGTTTTTTGTTTTTTTTTTTTTTAAATTGAGCCAGAATAGTCTGGAGCTTTATTCCAGCTCTTAGAGACTTTGCTCCAGTTCAGAGCAGACTTGGAAGAGAATCAGCATTGGCCATTAGCCCACATTCTGGGGTACTTTCCTGCAGTGAGCACAAGTACAAAGTCCCGCTTCAATTAGTTCAGTCTGATTTCACCACCATATTATGAAAGTACATTACAAGATTAAAATGAAGAAAACATATACATCGTAAGATAATAGAACTGTAAAATAAAATTAATCTCCATCTGTGATACACTTAAGAATAAATAGCAGTGCATACAAGCAAACTTGTAGCTTTGTAAGCTGTGGCAAGGTAAGGTAATATTTTCTTGAGGAGGTGCTAAAGGAATTTGTACAGATATTCCTTTGTTCCACAGTGAAGAGGATGTGTAACACCATCACAATAGAGACTTCCCTGTCCAGAGCTGTAAGTTATTTCTGTTTACAGTTTTGGCAAGGAGAGTGACTTAAGACTTGTCTCTTGAGTAGATAATGTGTGATGACTGAGGATATTTTGCCTTTAAAAAAGACAAAACCTAAAAAAAATTTATATGACTAATAAACTAAATGTGATAATTGGAGATTCTTTTGCCTCAGATTTTTTCATATCCTCAAGTGGAGCCTTGGGGTGGGAAGGAGTGGGGGGAAGCAATAAGAATGTCATGTAAATTTAGGATAAGACTGTAGGTTTTTAAGTACTTGAAAATGCTTTAAAAATTGAAGATGTTTTCTAACCAATAAGGACCCGTGAACAAGTTGTGTTTATATCCTGGTTTACAATGCTGTATTGTTGCATGTAGGTCTGATTACTATATTCCTCTCCTAGTCTTTATGGCACTTTTCAAAGCTTTTTCCTTTTCTATAGCAAGATGATTTATAGGTGCCATGAATTACCTCATCAGTGGGAATTTTTTTTTTTTTTTTTGCTGATTCAGCAGACTTGAGATTATTGTGTACGGCTGTATTGAACTTTAAACTCTGCAAAGGTAACTAATGAGGTGTACAGTTAATTAACTTACTAAATTTTTGCTTAGAATTAAGCTTCTGCTAAAATTTAACATGGTGGTTTTCTCTGTAGGTTGATTTTGGCATTGGTTGGGAAATGTATTTTTAGAACTAGATTAGGTGTAGAATTCTTATTAACCATTATGGCACTTGCTAGACCTTGATGTGATTCAGGAGGTTTAAAATATCATCAAGAAATCTTTGCAACTGGAACAAAAATTTGGTAAACCATTTAGCTTTTTTACATGAATAGTTGATTAGTGTGCTAGCTAGTTATTTCTATTCTCAGACCACAGAAACCTGTTATTACTCAGTTGGGTAGAAAAGGCTGTACTAAGGATTATTTTTCTAAACCCTTATTCATTCTCTATAGTTGTTTGCGTAGACTCTCTTTAAATTTTTGTTTGTCCAGCTTTCGCTGATCTGTGTGCGTGTAGCTCTATCTGGAGTGAGGTTTTGCATGTAGATCGTGCTGTATCAGAGAATTGCTGTTCATGTAGTGGAGGACCCAAGTGCAGGACTGTGCTGCTAGAAAAATTAGCTGGCTGGTGTCCTGTTTCCTCCTTGAACCACCCCCCTCCCCAGATAACAAACTCCAAGGAAATTCTTCATCCCTGTTCAGGGGAGGCTAGATGACTATGTTTTTGCATGGTTTTTGCTTAAGGTTTGTTGGTGGGGGTTCTTCGCAGGGGCAGGGAGAGCGAGAAGGGTTTAAATACACATCTCCATTCTCTCATTGTTGCATCTTGTGTCATAGTTTCAATTTACAGCTTTTTCTTCTAACAGAATCAAGGTATTACTTCCAGAGCCAGTTATTCCCCTGAGAGAAGATTAAATGAATACAAAAACTTATGACTTGATGCTAAGAATTTTAGCTATTCACTTATTTGTAGGCTCCTCTTTCATTTTGGGGAAGTCAGGTTAGAACTGAACAGCAGGAGAAGGTTAACATGGGGAAAGTTTAGAGAATTGGAGTCTGGAGAGGGGAAGCCCTTAAGGTGGAGTTTCATTTACCATTCCTTGTTCCTAGTATTTAAGGTGATTAATGAGATACAGTTACATAGGCTTTCAACATCTGAAAGACATTTTGTTACACCTTGTAAGGTACTCTGTTTTCTGTGAGCAAGCATACAGTGATGACATGCTAAATAGGAACAGAGAATGAACCTGGTGATTTAAAACATACACCTTGATCTTTGCTTCAAGATCTGACATTTCACCATCAAAGGTGTTCTACCTTTTAAAAAAAAAAAAACAGCCTGGTGTTCCTAATCTTTCCATGTTCGGGATTTTCATGGATTGCAGATGTAGTGGGAGATTTCTCTCAGTTCTGAGTATTAAGAGATTTGATTCACAGATTTAGTTACGTTAGCAGATACCGTATGAATAGAGGTGAAGTAATTATATTTGTTTCCACATGCAGCTGTTTGGTCACTGGAATGTGTCTGTTCCTCTCAGTTCTTGTGCAAAAGTGAGTTACTTAAAGTTTGGCTGCAACGGTAGCAGATGCTGATATGGCAACCCAGACCAAACATTCTTTCCCGCTGCCGTCAGCAGCACGCATTCTTCATTTAAAGGTCAAAGTATCTTAACTAGTAAAGCTGACTCATGCAGATGTGGACTGTGAATGCAGTGTGCTTTTGATTGTGGCCTCTTTTCACCTTTAAAGGTTTCTTTTTGAATCAATGAATTTGACAAAATCACAGGCAATGAACTAGAATACTGACGTTTTGAAGTATCACTCATGATGATAGTGCCTCAATGGAAAAATACATACTCCACAGATGGTAACACATTTGCTAAAACTAGCTCATGAAGCTGAAAATATTAAAGTATTCTTGCAAACTATTTTTATCAAAGGTGTTTAAAGAAAAAGAAGCCTGCCCACATGGAGACTTGAAATTTCTCTTCCAGCAAAAAGCTTGTTGTTCCCATTCTGACTTTATAGTTTGGGCTGTGCAGAAACACTGTGTTTATACTTAGTTATGTACCTCAGTCAGCTACAATAGGCATGTTATATGGTGTGTTGTATGTACATAACAGGAACATTTAAGCATTATACAACCCTTTTCTCTCAGTTTTAGTTGTTTGCTTACAAGAGTCAGTTGTACCATTAATTCTTGATAACCCAGAGTCATTTTGTCTTGCTTGGGAGTACATTATCTGGACTTGTATGTCTACATGGGTTGAAAGGCATGTCTCCAAACACTAGGGTTTTTAAGTGTTTCTCCAGCCCAAAGGATGCTGCATTACAGATAGTGACACAGAAATTGGAAGAAATTAATCCTGTATGATGTATTTTTTTATGTGAGAAAACCCTGACTCTAAAAAATATTAGGCCAAATCAGGTGGATTTGGCTTCATAAACTTCAAGAAATGCAGTGTCATTTTACTGTGTAAACAAGCTCACAATCCCACAATGCTAGTATTAACTAGTCACCTTTTAAAAATTTTATTTCAGGCCTCCTGTCAGTCCATGATAGATAGCATCCGTGAAGGGCTATTCTTTCCTAAGACATCTGTATTTCATAATTTAATGTTCTTTCGAAATGCAAAACAAGCATTCTAATAATGTTTATATAAATTGCCATGTGTGGGTAGTAGATTAACCTTAGAGTAATTTTTCTCATTTTTTACTATAATCCTTAATGGTCACCATTGTTTTCTTCTGGAAAGATGTGCTAACTCCAGAATGTGAAAGGTTGCCTTGGTCTTACCTTAGCTGGCATATATCTTTGTTCTTGCTGCATAAGAAAAGGTGTAGTATCCATCAAAGAATAACAGATATAAATTTTGTTTGCTATAAAATAGTAATGGAATTAAGGCACTGAGATCAACTGAGATAACCAAGGCAGGAAAGAGACTGGGGCATCCTTGTGGTGTCAAACTTATCGACAATAGCAGCTGCTGTGGTTTCTGCCATGTCTTGGGCTAGCAGCCAGTTGCATTGGCTACTCTGATGTAAAATTTAAGTGTTGTTTTGTTAGTTGTTAGTCCAGGTAAAGACTACGTAGATTTGGGTACGTATCTGTTGTTTCTGACTAATTAATTTCTACTAAACTGTAACTTGTCTGCAGTGCCTGTTTCATGCATAGTTTGCTTTATTTACTAGCATAATGGTCATGACATGGATGAACTGGATGACATATTACAGTACTTAGGATTATACGTCAGTTTTCATTTTTAAAAAATGTTAGTGAAATGCATGGCACATCTGATAACCCAGACAAATAAGGAATACTTTAATGATGCTCTATTGAGTTTTAAAATAACTGCATTTCATGAAAATGACGTGAAATTTAAAATTAGGAAAATTCAAATTGAAAGCTTTCTACATCTAGAAATTGATATTGTGCAATGGTCTGTTTAAGGAAGAGAATTGGTGCTCGGTCATATCTTTTCTTAATAGATCTTAGGTTTGTTGTTAATTTGCTGCAGGGAGATATGTTCTTATGAATTACTCCAATAAATATCTACCTGTTGGGTTATGCATGCTGAATTAATAGTATAAACATTGATCTGGCAAAAGGAACTGAAGAAGCATGAGCATTTTACAGTCTGTAATATCTGTAATGCATCTCAGCAAAGAATGAATTGGAGATATTTAAAAATTCAACACATATTTAATTAATAGAAACAGTTGAGTACCACCTGATTTGAATCAGAATTTGCATTAATATGTATAACTTATTTTGGGATGATTAAGATGGGCTACACAGCTGTTGTAATGTTCCTTTTCTGTTCATTGCCTTCCTTTGCTTACATACTCCTTATAGGTGTATAGGATCATATGGCTAAACTTTTTACACTGAAATTATATCCTAGGTACCAAGTGCTGCTTGTGGCAGGTTGCACATGCATGTCTACTCTGTATATATATAGGGGAAAAAAAAACAACCCATGGGAATGTGAGTCAGTAACTCTTACCTCTTTGGAGGGGGGTATTGTTTCAATTGTAGCATTTCTCTTTTATTTTAGAGGAAGCCCACATCTGAAGGGAACCCCACATTATAAGGAAGAACAATGTGCTCCATCATTAAATATAGAAATGAAGAAAGTGCTGGACCTGCAAGCCTCTATTACAAGGTATGCTCAGTAATCAGGTTTTAAGAATTTTTCTGCATACAACAATTACTTGTTAAAAAGTGAAGGAGAAAATGGATGGAAAAAAACTTCTAGGAAGTTTTTAGACTTATTAATCGTAAGGACTAACAGTTACTAATAGTAAGTCTAGGGAGCTGAGAAAGTATATTGCTGTTTAATAATTCTTTCTTTCTGTGCTTGACTATTCTGATACTTTTGGCAAACAGAAATATGTAGCACATACATGTTCAGTATGACATTATGTTACTTTAAATGTGTGTGTCCTTGGGCTCAAGGTATGAATCAGAGATTTCATGGAGACAATAGGTACATACGTGTAAAACTACATGTAGCATTTCAGCATTTCTCCAGGTGCCTGCAGAGGGTCCCTCTTCATCCTGGAAAAACGTTTTGTTTACATCTCCCTTTTTTTTGTGGTGATTACCTTCTCTATAAATAAGCTTGGAACATCCTACATAAGTGTGTGTGAAATGTTGGCAAAACTATATAATGTTGGAGTGAGATGGAAAAGTAACAAAGTGCAGTTCGGGAAGAGGCCCCATAGGAGAAAACAGAAGTTGGAAGAAATGCAGAATATACTGGAAAAAGCCTTCCTGGGAAGCTGCATGTTGGTATATGCATGCAAATAGATTTCAAAATAGTTTCCAAAATAGTTTTCAAAAATTTTGGAGATGTTTGGAGAAGGATTTAGGAGAAGTCAAATATCTACTTAAACCACAGGTTAGAAAGTGTTGTGGATTACTTACAGCCTAGACAATATTGGTAATTTTCTAGGATAGATGAATAATTGATCATTGGCAGTCATGTCTTATGTTTAGTCAAAAATGTTAAAATTATCTTCAGCAGTTCATGTACCAGTTAAACACTTACTCTTAACAATACAGATGTACTGTTAACTCTCATTCCTGGAGAAAAATAGAGACATATAATATACCATGTTTTGTCAGGTTGTTACCTTTACTTTCTAGAGAACTTAAGCACTTAATTTGTAACTTGATGTAACTTCCCAACATACTTGCTTATAAGAGGCAGTAATATGGTGTTTGTTACATTGATTGATTTTTCTGTGACATTGATTTGAGGTGCAGTTTTTTAGGGAATGACATATACATTTGTTAGTTTGCAGTCCATGTTGGAGGATCTACTTGTTGCTACTGCTGATGGATTTCTCCATCTTGTTCACTGGGATGGTATGACCAATGGAAGGAAGGCCATCAACCTATGTACAGTTCCATTTTCTGTGGACCTGCAGTCTTCTCGAGGTAGATTTTGGTTTTGGTTTTTTTTTTAATTGCTTATGGTAGTTAACTATTGTTGAAATACTATCTAATATAAAATATCTCTGGTCTCAAGTAGAGATGAGAAAAATGTGCCTTTTGTAGATGTGAACGAAAGAGCCTATTTAAATTAGTTTTTTCTGTGAAGTAATAAGTAAACAACTGAAAAGTCTGTTGACCTGCGATATCACTGTTGACATATTTTTAAATTACTGCTATTTTCTCAGCAGGTTCATTTTTGGGCTTTGAAGATGTTTACATCAGAGATATGGAATACTGTGCCACACTTGATGGTTTTGCTGTTGTTTTTAATGATGGCAGAATTGGTTTCATTACACCAATGTCAAGTAGATTCACTGCTGAGGTATACTGCCTTTAGTATTTCTAGCATGTCCTCTACAATAAATGTGTTTTCCCCTGATCTCTGCATTTCAATTACCTTTCTACTTTAAATTCTGTTCAGCTGCAAAGAAATTAAAATTTAGCAACTGCTTAAGAGATAACATAAGAACAAGAATATATTTTATACCATAATTTAAACTGTATTGTTTTATGGCTAGTACTTGTCTATAGGAGAGCATGACTGATAGCAGATTTAATTTTTGTTTATTGCTTCAAAATGTCATTATAGTTCTGAGGTTGTCTTACTGTCTCTGTGACAGGCTTCCTATTGCTAGTTATAAATAGGGTGATAAGAGGTGGTTTCTGCTACAGCAAAGTATCATACGTGCGATTTCTCTCAGCTGTAGTCAATTCTAACTTTTCTCATAGTGACGAGCATACTTCAGAATTTTTTTTAAAGGAATCTTTTTCAAGTTAGGCGTTTTCTTACCTGTAATTCAGCCTACAAGCTGTACTACATTTTGTCATTAGATCTCTTTATTGTAATTACAGAACACCCAGAAGGATTTGTGTAGTCTGTCCCAAACTCCTTCACGAACTTACAACATCTGCGATTTCAGCTGTTGCAGATAGAAATTTATTTTCTTGTTTTATTTCATCCTTAGTACTATCTACTGATTTTTATACTGTATCAGGGATATTCTTGCCTTTTAGGTATTGACTTGCTTTGATTATTCAGAGCTCTAATAAACGGTTTCCTTACATACTGGCATCTTTCTGTAATTTTTATTAAGAACAATAAAACCAGTTTTACTTATACTGGATTTTGTTTATCTGAGCTGTGTCAGTTAATCTTGACATTTGCAATAGAAATTTCCTGAGGTGAAGGAAGTCAACTGGCAGATCTGTAATATGGGGTACATGGGTAGCCCATGGGTAGAAGCTGACTATCATGAATAAAAGCACTGTTTAACCAAAAATTCTGTTAATTCCTTTCTTTACAGCAGCTCCATGGTGTTTGGGCACAAGATGTGATTGATGGAACTTGTGTGGCAGTAAATAACAAATACAGGCTAATGGCATTTGGATGTGCCAAGTAAGTTTTGTAAGGCTGGTTTTATGTGGGGGAAATTATTTCATTATAAAGCTTAAGTACTATCTTCTTCTTACCAAGTTGTGTTGCAAGAGCTGTGAAGATGATCAGTCTTCCTAGAAATGGTATAATCTGCTCTCTCAGGAAGGTATGAGGGAAGAAGAAAGAAATGATTGTGTCCCTGAACTGCAATTGAAATTGATGCTTGCTGTTCAGCTGTGGAAAAAAAAATAAAAAGCTGACTGTACAAGCAAGGATTGGAAAGTGTTGCTGTCCCAGTTAATCTCAAAGCAGGATTCTAAAGTCAGTTTTAAGTAGTTAATCCCAGTAACATTGGACAAGAATCAGTACTTTGCACTAGACCTAGAAAATGCTCTGTGAAATGTTGATTTAATCAGGAAAAATGTTGCCCGTTCGAGTAACTGAATATTTATAAATTAATGTTGCATAAGTGCTTTTAGTTGTGATGTTTTGCTTACTGCCCCGTCAAGCATGTTTCCTGGTGTATGATACTGCTTTAACTGGTCTAGACTGCAGCTTTTTTTAAAAAAAAAAAGAAGTCATATTTTATTTGGTTTTTTAGGTAATTTCAAAATACCTGGGTGCTTTAGTCTTCAACTGTCTTATTAAGAAATAGTGTTCTTGTTTGTAATAATAATGCAGTGTGTTGGTGTTTGCCTCTGGAATGGGAATAGTTACTATAATTCATTGATCTTGGTG
The DNA here is from genome assembly GCA_009806455.1 of Tetrax tetrax. Classification (NCBI taxonomy): domain Eukaryota; kingdom Metazoa; phylum Chordata; class Aves; order Otidiformes; family Otididae; genus Tetrax; species Tetrax tetrax. Next base: position 89,170 of record WHYT01000263.1, read on the forward strand.
TGTGTTAGTACACTCCTGATAAAACTTTGGCACTGAGTAAATACTGACTTTCCTCTTGGATTTTCTTGCAGTTGTAAGCCATAAATATGTGAATTATGTGTGTGTGTATTTTCAGAAAATGAAATAGTCTTAGTACACTGGTTATTGTAGGACTGGTATTTTCAATCCTCCAACGCCTTCTGGAAACTATCTTATAAACTTGTTTCATGAAATTCTTTGAGCATTGAACAGTGTTTCTGTTCTAGATAAATGTAATATCGGTGAGGAAAAAAGCAACTTTTAATAACCTCTTGAACCTGTTGAGAAATCCAAATGGTCTGTAGTCTAAAGCATATGTAACTTTTCTACAGCGGCTCTGTGCAGGTTTATACAATAGACACCACCACTGGCGCCATGCAGTTTTCTCATAAATTGGAGCTGACACCAAAACAATATCCTGGTGAGCTACTTTTATTACTAGAATTTTCCAGCTGTTTTTAGGGTAATAAAGAATATTTTTATCCTTGGCTATTTAACAACTATTTGTTGTTTGTATCATCGCTGATGAGATTAGTATTTACTTTTGCATGTTTGTAGTAATTTACCCTTGCATATTTGTTCTTTTAGCTGCTTGCTTGTAACTGACTTTTGGATGTGTTTCATATGTGAAGGTCTGGTGTTGTTTGTGCTTTTTTTTTTTTACTAAATCTGAATCTGAGTTAGCTGTTTACAGATAGTGCTGCTTCTGGTTGTTCCTTTTTAAACGCTGCAGATCTTAGTAGTTTCCACATGTAGTCTTGAGATTGCTTTTACATTACTCACCTGAGAAAATGAGAGATTATTGTCAAAACTGATAATGAATATATTAGAGGGGTGAATTCACAAAGGATCCATGGAATTTTTCGAGTAGTAGTGATGAGTATTGTGGGCTTGAGAGTGAAGAACATATAAAATGGGTAAATTGCATCCTCAACTGAAAATGTGTGTGCATATTAGGTTTTTTTTTTTTTAAAAAAAAAGCCTAAATCTGTAAATAAGAGTTTCACAGTTGTGCTAAGTGCCAAAGGAAGAGGTTTCAAGGGTGACTATAAAATAATCTTTTGTCCTAGAAATCATTTAACCATAATTGCAGTTCTATGGTTGTGTCATAGTACAGTGTGTTTCTGGCCTGTTTACTTGTATTCTTAGTTTCCTATGAAACCAAATATGTATTGGGAAGAAAACACGAATTCTTAATTTGCTGCTTATTCATTTTGAAATGGTCACTTTGATGAATGCAGCAAACAAGTTAATTGAAAAATTAAATATTTATTTCCATGTATTTTTGTTTCAACTCTGAGGGTGAAAGCAGTTGAAGGACATTCGATGTTTTTCACATGGTATTTTATTGTCTGTTTTTAAACAGATATTTGGAATAAAACAGGACCTGTTAAACTAATCAGATGGTCACCTGATAGCTGTGTTGTGATGGTGACCTGGGAATGTGGAGGCTTGTCCTTATGGAGTGTTTTTGGTGCTCAGCTTATCTGTACTTTAGGAGGTGATTTTGCGTGAGTATCTTTAATTAAATTGTAAAATTATTTATTAGAAAATTTTGGTTTTCTAATTAAAAGATTTAATTAGAAACTGAGTCTCTGAATTAGCTTTTTAAAATATTTTTCCATTATTATTCCTTAAATATTGGAATAATATAATAATATTTAGGAGAGTCATTTGACTATACATGAAAATGTATTATTTTCTTTTTGTAGTGGTCTCTTTGGCCATAAAAGCAAATTACCTTAAAGACAGGCTTTAGCAGACAAATAGTAAAATTTCCTCAGTGCCAGTATATTTCTTCTGAAAATGTGCTTACATCTAGAAATCACAGTTCAAACAGTTTATGCTAGACATCTGACAATTGCATTGTCTTTTATGCAGTGTCATAGATCAAATAGGCTTTATAGTTTGAGGTGAGGTTCAATATAGAATGATATAACATGCAAAGATAATTTCTTATTTTGATGAAGTTACTTCCAAACTCAAACTTGTTCTGCTCTGTTTTTTAGGTATTACTCTGATGGTGCCAAAAAAGACCCTCTAAAGATCAGTTCTATGGTAAATATGAATGTAAAAATACTGTAATAGGACGTCTGTTATTTTTTTAAATTATTTTTAGTGAAATAGATTTTCAGAAAATCAAACCGGCTTTTTTGAGCTTTATTAGTTTTAAAGAGCAAAATGCCTTTAATACACTTCCTAACACCAACGTTGTATTGAAGGAAGAGGGAAAAGGGGACAGCTAATTTCCCTCCCGCCATGCATATGCCTGATCATGAAGTGTAAATCGAATCATAGAATTGTATAGTTTGGAAAAGACCTTCAAGATCATGAAGTCCAACTGTTAACCTAACACTGTCAAGCCCACCACTAAACCATGTCCCTAAGCACCACATCTACATGTCTTTTAAATACCTCCGGGGATGGGGACTCAATCACTTCCCTGGGCAGCCTGTTCCAATGCTTGATAACACTTTCAGTGAAAAACTTCCCTAATATCCAATCTAATATCCTCCCCTGACGCATCTTGAGGCCATTTCCTCTTGTCCTGTCACTTGTTACCTGGGAGAACAGACCAACACCCTCCTCCCTGCAGCCTCCTTTCAGGTAGTTGTAAAGGGTCATAAGGTCTCCTCTCAGCCTCTTGTTCTCCAGACTAAACTACCTCAGTTCCCTCAGCCACTCCTCCTGAGACTTGTGTTCTAGGCTCCTCACCAGATTCATTGCCCTTCTCTGGACGCACTCCAGCAACTCAGCGTCCTTCTTGTACTGAGGGGCCCAAAACTGCACACAGTATTCGAGATGTGGCCTCACCAGTGCCGACTACAGGGGCACAATCACTTCCCTACTCCTGCTGGCCACACTGTTCCTGATACAAGCCAGAATGCTGTTGGCCTTCTTGGCCACCTGGGCACACTGCTGGCTCATCTTCAGGCAGCTGTCTACCAGCACTCCCAGTTCCCTTTCCTCTGGGCAGCTTTCCAGCCACTCTTCCCCAAGCCTGTAGCGTTGCAGGGGATTTTTGTGACACAAGTGCAGAACCCTGCACTCAGCCCTGTTGAACCTCATACAGCTGGCCTCGGCCCATCAGTCCAGCCTGTCCAGATCCCTCTGCAGAGCCTTCCTACCGTCAAGCAGGTTGATGCTCTTGGTCAATTTGGTGTTCTCTGCAAACTGACTGAGGGTGCACCTGATGCTGTTGTCCAGATCATTGCTAAAGATACTAAACAGAACTGGCCCCAGTACTGAGCTCTGGGGAACACAGCTGGTGACCAGCTGCCAACTGAATTTAACTCCGTTCACCACAACTCTTTAGGCTCAGCCATCCAGCTGTTTTTTTACCCAGCAAAGACTACACCCATCTAAACCATGAGCAGCCAGCTTCTCCAGGAGAGTGCTGCGGGAAATGGTGTCAAAGGCTTCACTAAAGTCCAGGTAGACAACATCCACAGCCTTTCCCTCATCCGCTAAGTGGGTCACCTTGTCATAGAAGGAGATCAGGTTAGTCAAACAGGACCTGGGCCTGATCACCTGCTTGTCCTGTATGTGTCACATGATGGCATTCAAGATGGTCTGCACCATAACCTTCCCTGGCACCAAGGTCAGACTGACAGGCCTGTAGTTCTCTGGGTCCTCCTTCCAGGGCACAGGCATCACGTTTGCTAACCTGCAGTCAACTGGGACCTCCCTGTGTAGCCAAGACTGCTGATAAATGATGGAAAGTGGCTTGGTGAACACTGCAGCCAGCTCTCTCAGTACGCTTGAGTGGGTCCCATCCAGCCCCAGAGACTTGTGTGGTCTAAGTGGTGCAGCAGGTCGCTAACCACCCTTGGATTTTGCAGGCTTCATTCTGCTCCTGGTCTTCCAGCTCAGGGGGCTGGGTACTCAGAGAACAATTGCTTTTACTATTAAAGACTGAGGCAAAGAAGGCATTAAGTACCTCAGCCTTTTCCTTGTCCTTTGTCACTGTTTCCCCCTGCATCCAATAAAGGATGGAGATTCTCCTTATCCCTCCTTTTGTTGCTACTGTATTTACAGAAACTTTTTTTTTATTGTCTTTCACAGCAGTAGCCAGATTAAGTTCTCGTTGGGCTTTGGCCCTTCTCATATTTTCCCTGCATAGCCTCACAACATCCTTGTAGTCCTCTTGAGTTGCCTGCCCCTTCTTCCAAAGGTCATAAACTCTCCTTTTTTTTTTCCTGAGTTCCAGCCAAATCTCTCTGTTCAGCCAGCCTGGTGGTCTTCCCCACTGACTCATCCTTTGGCACATAGGCAGGGCCTGCTCCTGTGCCCTTAAGATTTTCTTCTTGAAGAATGTCCAGCCTTCTCGGACTCCTTTGCCCAAGGGAGTCTGTCAACCAGGCTCCTAAACAGGCTAAAGTCTGCCCTCTGGAAGTCCAATGTAGCAGTTCTGCTGACCTGTCTCCTTAGTTCTCCAACAATAAAAAATCATAGAATCATTAAGGTTGATAAAGACCTCCAAGATCATCAAGCCCAACTGTCAACCTAAATCCACCATGCCTACTAAACCGTGTCTTGAAGTGCCACCTCTACACATTCTTTGAACACCTCCAGGGATGGTGACTCCACCACTTCCTTGGGCAGCATGTTCCAGTGCCTGACCGCTCTTTCAGTACTGTTTCCAAATATCCAAGCTAAACCTCCCCTGCTGCAACTTGAGGCCATTTCCTCTTGTGCTATCAGAAGTTATTTGGGAGAAGACCCCAACACCCCTCTCCCTGCAACCTCCTTTCAGGTAGTTGCAGAGAGCAATGAGGTCTCTCCTCAGCCTCCTCTTCTCCAGACTAAACAATCCCAGTTCCCTCAGCTGCTCCTCATAAGACTTGTGCTCCGGACCTCTCACCAACTTTGTTGCTCTTCTGTGGACGTGCTCCAGCAACTCAACGTCCTTCTTGTACTGAGGGGCCCAAAACTGCACACAGTGTTTGAGTTGTGGCCTCATCAGTGCTGAGTACAGGGGCATGATCACTTCCCTACTCATTTCATGCTTGCTGTGCCTTCAATCATCACATAACCCAGAAGTCCTTCTTTGTTTGCAAACATCAGGCCCAGTGGGGCACCTCCCCTATTTGGCTCCCCCACCAGCTATGTCAGGTGGTTACTGCCCACACGCTCCAGGAACATCCTGGACTGTTTCCTCTCTGCTGTGTTGTGTTTCCAGCAGACATCTGGTAAGTTGAAGTCCCCCGTGAGAACAAGGGCTAGCAATTGTGAGACTTCTCCCAGCTTCTTATAGAGTATTTCATCTGCCTCTTCATCATGGTTGGATGACTCCCACCATATCTGCCTTGTTGGCCTTCCCCCCCGATTCTTGCTCATAAACATTTAACTCTGTCATCACCATGCAATTGGAAGGACAGAGGAGAACCCTAGTTGTGCTCCTGATCTCTTAACCAGTCATCCCAAATCTCCCTGTATTGCCCTCAGACCTCCTGTTGCAACTTCATTGCTGCCTCCCTGAAAAATGAATAATGAATAATAATCTGAGGGCTGTAGCAGGGTAGGAAACTTCCTTTTCACATCTTTAACCCAGGCCCCAGGGAGGCAGCAGATTTCCACAAGATGTTGGTCTGGTCTGCATGTCAGGCCTTCTGTTCTCTTTAGAAGGGAGTCTTCTATGATAATAATGTTTGTTTTTTCTTAGGGAAGCAATTTTGATGCAGAGTGTAGGCCAACTTAACACAAACACTTAAGAATCAACGCTTTCGTTTTTCCTTCATCTCTTTTTTTCTTTTTTTCTCTTTTATAAATCTGGTGCTGTATTTGAGAGTACAATGATACACAAACCAACCATAATTGTTAACTTAGTCATTTGCCTAAAATTACTAGCGTACCTTTGGCTGTTGAAGTAGCTTAACTGAGACTGTGAACTCAGGATAAACTTAACTGATGCTGTTTTAACACAAACTGATTAACATGAAGTCCTGCAATTTCTGTCAAATCAGTAGATGTTGATAAATATAAAACACAATCTTCAAGGCCTCTTTTACAAACTGTGATGAATTTTGTGCAGTACTTCTAAAACATTTCATTTTATTTATGTATGGCCTAGTTGCTGTGAAGATTGACAATTCTAAAAATGCATCCTGAGGAGATTTACGTTTTTGCAAGGGCAGTACAATGTACCTTTTTTAAAAAAAAAACCCAGAGATTAAATTCAGTGGTCTCAGAATTTAATGAACAACAGCCAGTGTACTTTTAGGGACTGGGATTTTTTCATACCTGATTCTGCTTGTGGTTTTTTTGTTAGTTGCTTTAAGCTGCAATCTAAACAGACTTCATTACTTATCTGGATGTCTTGCATAGTTATTTTTTAATCAACATTTTTGACATAAAAAAAGAAAACAATTTAAGCGAGATTCTTACTATTCCTTGTGGATTTTACTTCTATGGGTTACTTATGGTTCCTAAGATGATACATTTTAGAATACCAAGCTGTGTGGTTTTTTACCAGGCTCATGTCTATCATAAGACCAGTTACAGTAAGCTTCTTTAATTCTTATTTTCTGAGAACATACAGTGTTGGTTTGGGGTTTTTATTATTCCTATGCTTTTACATTCAGACCTGGGGATCAGAAGGCTATCATCTATGGGTTATTGATGAGAATGCTTCTTCAAACATGAAGCCTGAAAGAGATGCAAATAATGAAGCTCGCCAATTTGGTATTCTGCAGTTTCATTTCATCAAGAGTGCGCTCACTGTTAATCCTTGTATGGTAAGTTTTTTGTTGATAAATACATCATTATTTTAGAGCATATTTAGAGTTTTCAGGTGACCTCCGAGTTATTCTCTTATCAGGTTTTAAGACTGTTTTGCGGCTGTCAGATTGGTCTTCCTTTTTATCATAGAGCTTTTAAAATGGTACTTTGAAAATACTGCTATGCAGTACTGTAACATAAAACCTACTAGTACATAGTGATACAAAAACTGAGAATTGCCTTAATGCTTATTTTTCATATTGTTTACATATAACTTGTTACTATATTGATCAGGTATTTTCCTTTGTTTTCTGTACATAGAATTTAAAGTTGCTTTTGGTTTTTTTTGTTGTTTTGTTTTTAATGTAGAGTAACCAGGAACAAGTCCTTCTTCAAGGAGAAGACCGCTTGTATTTGAACTGTGGAGATGCAACGCAGGCTCAGAGTCCCAGAAATACTTCAGTACACTCTGAACACAAGCCTACAAGGGAAAGAGGCTCATTTTCAGATGGCAGTTTAGATTCTCAGGGTTTAAGCACTTTACTAGGACACAGGCATTGGCATGTTGTACAGGTAATTGTTGCTGGTTGCCCATATGTGCTCTGTGCTTGTGAGAATTTATAGGACTGATCTCATCCCTCTCTGCCGTACCCTTTTCCTCTGGTATGAGGTCATTGCCTTTTTATTGCTGCTTGGGTTTCCCCTAGTACAGCTCTTTCTTATTGCCAAATGGTAAAGGAATGTTGGCCATTTCAGCCTTGTGGCTATGAGTTTGCATCCTAGACAACAAAAAAAAAAAAATCTAAATGTCTTTTTTACTTCAGGAGGGAGTAGTTAAATTGTTTTCCTATGCTTTGAAAGGGACAGTAAGTGCCACATGCAAGATATCCTGTAGGGATTTGTTCTGTTACTTATGGAAATTGCTTTAAGCATACTCAACTGATGAATACAGTCTTTGGACTGTATTTTCAGGCAATCTTAGATGGCAGGCATCTATTTAAGCATGTAATTAAAACTTCACATATCAAGTTTGCAAAGAAGAAATTATTTCCAAGGGTAGCAATGGTACAGAATCTATTTTCTCTCATACATAGGAAAAATTAAATAACTTTTAATCTGTAATTCTAGTGTGTGTTCTTCCACACTTGAATTGGTAGATATTTTTCTAAATAAAAGTTTTTAAAAGGTTCCCAAGATTCTGTTTGTCACATAGTGTGTGAATTATTAACAGCACTTGGCTCTAGGCATATATGACAGGTTCTGCATACTGTTGAATTTCCACTTTAGCTGGCCAGGCAGCTCTTCTGTCTTCTGAAACTTCTGTAGGAGTGGGACCTCCTCATTCTGTGTAGGAGTACAACTAACGGAGTTGGAATTACTGTGGGGAGCAACATACCCATGAGAACAGCCAGTGACTGGGTAGTGAGGGCACTGTATCTGATCAAGGGCTGGAGTTTTAACCTGGATTGTATCATCCATTGTGGCATAAAGAATCCAGGATCAAGATTTAGTTTTACATACCCCAGTCTAGGGCTCTCATAACAAGGCTTTTGGATGTGCTGGCGTGTATTTCTCATGGGGTTAGAGATTTCATACCAACACTGGAAGTCCCTCCTGATTGCTGCGTTTATCAAAACTTGTATGTTCCCATGAAAGGGTCTGGTGGTGGAGAAGTAGCTAGGGGGAGAGAAGAGCAAATTGTTACTATTAATCTGTAATACAGAATTAGCTGTTGTATGTTGTTAATGCATTTCTGTATTTCTTGTATTAAAAATGGGCTCCATTTAGGCTTTGGTAATTTTGGGGGGGGGGTCCGTGGGGGGAAAATAATTGTATTTTACAAAGAAATCCCAACATTAAAGACCTTTAAGCCCATGTTTTGAAAAAACGTGGACATTGTACACATCCCTTTAGAACATTGTAATTAAGCACTGCTTTAATGATGCTACATGTAGTTATGCAGTTTTGTTTTTTTCTCTTTTTTTTAGATTCATAGTACGTATCTAGAGAGCAATTGGCCTATAAGGGTGAGTTATTTTAAGAACATGTTCTTGCTTCTTTTGAAAGTATTGGATTTTTATAACTGTGCCTTAGAGTTGGATGAGCTCTGGAAGATGAAATAGTTGTTTTAAATTAACAGAAAGAAGAATATGTGTTGCATAGTACATTAGAAAGTAGAAAACATTAAGATACTTTACAAGCTTGACATTATATTGCAAATACAGTGATGTATTTGAATAGGATATATCGTTTAAATAAGTTCCCTCCTGAAGTTCTGGGTGTTTTCCTCTTTGAACAGTTCTCAGCTATTGATAAGCTTGGACAGAACGTAGCTGTTGTTGGCAAGTTTGGTTTTGCACATTATTCTTTACTGACCAAAAAATGGAAGCTGTTTGGAAACATTACCCAGGTGAGAGGTTATGGTACTCTATTCAGGAATGCTGTCGAGGTTGTATTTGTTGGAATGTGACTCTTGGAGAAAATTTAAAAATACTTTTTCCAAATAAACAACCCGTAGACACACTTGAGATTAGAGGTTCTGGTTTTGCCTGTGTTTTTCATAAAATGGCTGAAACACTTATCTTGTAGCTTTGGCACACTAATTTATGTCTGATTATTAAAAGATTTCCAAATCTAAGTGTGTATAGTTGGACACTTACTCTCATATGTCTTATGTGAGAGTTTGTGTGAGGTGTAGCTTTGAATGCCAAACTTGTAAATTATGGCTAGAAGTAGAAAGCTAATTTGAAAGAGTTTAGGGATGCTAGTAGCGTAAGGAAATGTGGAGCTGTGTTTTGTACGATGATATTTATCCTTCATGTATTATTCTTCAGTACTTTGTTTTTTTTAAACAACAAAAACTTCATATACATAGATTTATATTGCCACTATCAGTAGAGTTTGCAGAGATTATGTATAGCTTTCAGAAAATACCCATAGAATGTACATATGTGTTTGTATAAGTACATAAAAATACATACATAAATGTCATTTGCTTGCTTTTTTTTCAGGAGCAAAATATGATGGTAACAGGTGGATTAGCGTGGTGGAATGACTTCATTGTTCTTGCATGTTATAATTTAAATGATCATCAGGAAGAGGTGAGGTATTTTTCCTCAAAGTAAATAAATCATGTTTAGAGTATCTGATCTGTTCCACAGTAGTACTATAAATATGAAAATGTTGATACCTAGGTGGCTTTTGGTCATGTTCAGAAATCCTTTATTAATGTGTAAGTAGTTCTTTGCAGAAAATGAAAAGGTTTTGTCTTGCTATTAAAAACTACTTTCAGCTGGCTAACATGAGTCTACTCATTGTTTTGAAAACTGTGACATTTTTGCATGTTAGCATGAAACCTGTTTTGAGGTATCTAGTATTTTGGGACACTTTTGTAAGCTTTTAAATTAAATTGACAGCAGAGTTTTACTTACTCTTTCTTCTTAAAACTAATATATAAAAGTCCTTCCTTATGTTTGTTGGTCTGTACTTCACATTTGGCTGTATTGTTCTTTAATCATTTTGGATATGGTAATGTCATGCAATAGATAAAACATTTGATGAAACAAAAACCCAATCTTACTAGAAACCCTTGACAGCCATTCCACACAAAAGAAAATAACTGAACATGGAATTACTATTGGTTTGTTGGTAAACAGAACCTGTATTCAGACTAATCCTGTTTCTTGTAGCTGAGAATCTACCTGCGAACATCTAATCTTGACAATGCATTTGCACACATCACCAAAGTGCAAGCAGACACGTTACTACTGAGTGTCTTCCGGGACATTGTAATATTGTTCAGAGCAGATTGTTCCATTTGCCTTTACAGTATTGAGAGAAGGCCTGAAGGGTAAGCATCAATATTTAAATATTTTGCAGTAATGTATTTGTAAATCTGTTCTCAGTCTGAGTAAATTCTTACAGTAACAGGAAGTTGTTGTTTGCTAACTTGTGGAGTGAGATTTCAGATACAGAGGGGTGTTATCTGCATGCAGAAGTGATAGTTCATCAGTGTTGTCACCTGCATACATGCAGATACAGCCATTAGGTGTGGAGGTA
>WHYT01000264.1:0-13937 GCA_009806455.1 Tetrax tetrax
CCCAAGCATCAAGAACAACGAAGAAGCTGTTGACCTAAAACCATTCCTACATATCTGAAACTGCTTTCATATACTGGAGAGAGCCAGTCACCACTTGGTCCTGTAGCATAGACCAGACTGACCAAACTGTCCGCCAGTCATTCTGCTGCTCAGATAATTCTGCAGTGTGCTCTAAGCCCTATTGCATGTTTATACTGTTGGTATCTGAATTGGCTGCTATTAAACATGTATATACTACTCTCTTCCAATCCTGGGCATTCCTCATGCTAGCAAATACAAAGTAAAGTATTGTCCATACAGGCCTATCCTAGTTTGTTTGTCTTTTTTTTTAATAAGGGTTTGATCACACAGCCTGCTGCTTCAGGTATTTCCATGTTGCAAATGTTCTAAAAACAAGGCTTGTTTTCTAAATCTTATTTTTCCACAGTCTTAGAACATGACCAAAATAGTGCTCTCTCAAACATCATGTCTGGGAAATTCTCCTTCATTGTAGGTCCCAAGAACTCAATTTTCTTTGTTGAATATGACTACTTCACTCCAATATCCAGTATGAGAATCCACATCAAAAGTTGACCAGCTGAGGTAAGTTCAATGTGAAATTATTCCAGTGCTAAATAATGCCCCTCCTACAAGGAAAGAGAAGAAGATTAAAAAACAAAAAGATAAAGTAGTATGTCAATGATATGTAGAAAGTGACCTGTTAAGCCTGGTTTACTGACAGTTGCTATATAACACATCCTCTTTCCAATCTAACCAGCCAGCATCAAAAGCCAAGAAAGGTCTTATCTGACACTGAAGAATGTTAAGAATATTTAATGTGAGTTTTTGTTGAAGTAGTCAGTTTAGCTGTAAGTATTTTTTTTTAATTTATCAATTAGTGAGTTCAGCTTCTCAATTCATAGTCCATTCTTGATGAATTAACTTCTGATTGAAATATTATACTTCCTTTGCAAAAGCAAAGATTCCACTCTAGAAGAAGAGACAAAACAGGATAACTTTTCATAACCGACCCTTATTTTACCCAGCTATCTCTAGACTGTGACCAGCAGATGAAAGAAAACATATTAGGTCTGCATTCAGATGAACGTACAGCAAGTGCGCATGGGTGGTTGTGATTCACCATTCCTAGAACTGCTTACCCAAATAATAAAAGAAGAGATGTGTTTCTAAACTGGATGACCCCACAATAGCCATACATTGTTATTTGCCTGCACAAGTAAAGGTAACTGTTGCTGCATCCAGGATGACTGGGACAACAAAATTGAAACTGCAGCAAAGGGAACTGCAGCTCTGTCGGAAAAGAAGAAGGTTGGTGGACATCCAGGGAGTGCAAAAGGACTGCAAAAAGTTAGAGATGTTTTGGAATAAGGTTCTGGCTCTGGGACGAAGCTGTAAGACTTCAGGGAGCTTTGGGATGGAAATAATCTGAGCCCCCATCTCCTGAGGTAAATTCCTCTTTGGATCTATTCTTCCTCTGCTGCTTTTCTGGTAGAAGAAAAAGCCCTCCACAGCCCTGGAACATTTCTTCATCTTACCCACTCAGTGCAACTACCGAACCACAATTACAGCTTCTCTTACAAGGAGTGTTTTCTGTCTCACACAACAGCATTTACCAAACCAATCAGATTGTGGGAAAGTAGGAGAGAGGTTTAGTGTAGAAGCTGAGTTCAGTGTTTTTTCTTCCTGCTATTTGTCCTCCTTTCAGAACCACCAGCTGGTATGGCATACCATTTTACTGCCCCTGGCAGCAGCAACCATACCACCCACACACAGTTGTGTATACCACAACCCATTTTTCTGCCCAGGTAACAGATGCAGGGAGAGAGGCTGTTCACACTGGAAGAGATGATCCCCATTTGTGCCAAAATAGAGAATGTGACATTCCCCAGACAACTAGCCATTCAGTGAGCCTGAGCTGTTATTAACTTCCAGTCGAAAAGTAATTTGCTTGCAGAAGAATAGAATGTTGAAACTCTGCAGGTGGTCCTATCTCACAGCTCAATGAAAGCAAGTTTTTGACAGAGGCTGAGAATCACCACTAGATTTTGCAGAGTTCAGAGTCCTTGAAAATCCAGTACTGGAAAATCCCTATGTATCCTTACTGATCTGAGAGGACTGAAAGGATGCAAATTATAGAGGTTAGCTGCCCATATGAAAATGGTCCAGTTCATTCACAATGGCAGTAATACAATATGAGCATGTTCTTTTGGTATTACTTCATTGAATTATGGTAAAGTAAGGTGAGCAAAACTAGAAACTATAGTGTAAAAGATGAAAAAGGTAAAATAATTCCTGTAAGGAGTATTAAATTTCAAAAAGGGGAAATACTGTTAAAATAAATGAAGAAAAAAATAATGAGCAGCATAAGAGTAAAATGCTTGCAGGTAGCAAAGACAGTGTCTAGATACTCCAAGCAAACATGTACAATGCATAGAAACATAGAATAGTTTGGATTGGAAGGGACCTTTAAAGGTCATCTAGTCCAACCTCCCTACAAGGAGCAGGGAAATCTCCAACCAGATCACGTTGCTCTGAGCCCCAGTGTGATGGACAGTGGCTTGGGAACTTCATCCATCAGTTCCCTCAGGACCCTTGGATGCATCTCATCAGGTCCCATGGACTTGTGCACCTTCAGGTTCCCTAGACGGTCTCAGAACTGCTCCTCTTCTATAGTGGGCAGTTCTTCATTTTCCCACTCCCTGCTTCTGTCTTCTGCGACTTGGCCAATGTGGCTAGAGCCCTTATCGGTGAAGACTGAGGCAAGAAGTCATTGAGTGCCTCAGCCTTCTCCATGCATGAAAAGTTCTGTACAATACATGAAAAGGTCTATTCAATGGGCTAAGTGCCATTACTAAAACAAGGAAGGATATTCTTCAGAAAGTAGAAACTATGTCCACCTGAGAGAAATAGAGAAGAATTAAGAGGTTTTTTTTCAGATTATATGCAAAAGCATAATAAATCAGAAAGAAAGATATCTCAATGATTAATTTTCTAAACTCATAAAATTTAATAATAATGCATTTTTAAATACTTATATGGCTGAGAGCCTGCCTCTAAGTGAGAGAGTTAAATATTTAATTGTGACATAAAAAGACCACTCAGTGGTAGTAAGGTCACAAGAGAAAAACAAAATGAACTATTTGGATCAGTATTCCTCATTGAGGAAAAAAAAAAGAATGTTCCCAGACCAAAGTCATTTTATATTCAGAATGAGTCAGCGGTACCATCTCAAACATGAGTGTCATTAGAAAAGGTTTTAGAACATGCTGGCAAAGTGAATAGCAGTGATTTGCCTAAAAGATCCATGTAAAACGAATATAAGTTTATCATCTTATGACCTGTGCTATGTAACCTCCTTCTTATATAAATATCAGTATGTGAGTAACAGAAGGTGCCAAATAAAATGCCATTTTCTATAAAGGGCTCCACAAGAAACTACCGTGGAGTAAGTTTGATTTACAGACTAGTCAGATTTCTTTAAACTGTGGGAAATAATATAATTAATGAATGAAGCCAGGAAAACATAGCAGAGGATGGTTTCCTCTTTTTTTATTTTTTTTTTTTTTTGCAGGAACAAGTCACAAATCTATTATAACTTTTTGAGGAATTCGTAGACATGTAGGAAAGCATGATCCATCCAACACAACAGACTTCAACTACTAAAATCCTTTACCAAAAACTCAAGGAAACAAGATTGGCAAAGAATAAGAGAAAATATTGGAAGTTATAATAATGAATACAGTTCTTATTGGGCTTTTTCCTCCTTCCTTTCTTCTTAAAAGAAGATAGAATAAAAATAAAGAATGCATAAAAATAGACTGCAAGAATGAGCAAAATATCACATGGTATCTACTCAAGAAGAGATTTCTAGAGCTTTCTGGAAAAGCAACAATTGTGGGAAATGGCAGTGATTTATGAAGTCATGAATGGATGGAAAGTAAGTAATGTGCATTAAGTGAAAGTATTGTACAAGTTTAAACAAGATTAGTATTTCTTTGTACAACACATTAAGAGAGGTCATTAGGAATTGCAGATGTCAAAATGATAAATGGGATTAAAAGAGAGCTAAGTAAATTCATTAAAGAAAAGGGGTTATTAATATTGAAAATTCTGGCTTCCAGTCAATGGATTGCTGGAAACTAGGAGAGGATACCAGAGAAATTAATAGCACGTGCTTACCTTGTGTGTAATCTTCCATGGATCATGCTCTTTTGAGAGCCCTCTCTGTAGACAAAATTATCTTAGTACCCAAAGACAGACCATCAGGGTGACAGCTTCTCTATTCTTCAGCATTTTCCACTTCGAGACTTGGGGAGCTGCATAACTGCTGCAAACTATTGCTAGAGCTAGGTGAATCATGAAAAATTAATCTGTGAAGCTGTTCAGTGCATCAGACTTTAATTTCCTTGGCATCCTTGTTTACAGTTCTGTGAGCCTTCGGAGAATTGAGTCTTTTTAGAAAGAGTTGTGAAGTATCTTTTTGTGTGTGTGCAAATATGAGCAGTTGTATTCAAAACTCTATAAAAATAGTGAAAACACTCAGAAAGCCACACAAAATATTTGGCAGTGAAGTTGGCATATTACAGTCATGTAATAGATATCAAAATAAAAACAACAAAAAGATTCAACAACCAGTGATCCTTCTGTTACCCTTAGCTGAGGGAAAAGTAGCTATACTTAGGTCTGATGTACAAGATACATCCTAAATACAGGAAAAGAATAGTCAAAATTTTCAAATGCTCTGCTGACTTCTATGTTCCTGTGGGTTTTTTTTATTCTTCCTTTGCAGTGTCTACAAAGGGACCAGCTTCCAGAAGAAGCTGAACCTAATTCTGTGAATTAAGACTGAGTCTGAGCACTCAACTCAGCTTCAGCTCAGCAGCTTCTGAAAAGTTATGCTGCTCCTCTTTATCATAAAAGCGGGAAAAAAGAGCTAAAATTTCCTCAGCTTGTTACCATCTTTTATGCTGTACTCTCAAAAGCTTTTACATTCCTCTGACTGAAATGGACACTATCCCACAGGAACTCCTCATAATTTCACCAAGTCACACACCTAATTAACTGACTACACGCTACAGAGACTAAATAATACATGCTGAACATCAAATATTCAATAACTCTTCCTAAAAATGTGTAGAAAATTAATTCATAAAAACATTTCATTCATAAATTTATGAATAAATAATTTTCACAGGGACTACAGTCAACAATTTGGCATATGACCTTACTTCCTGATTACCTCTTGAGGACAGTTTGAGAGGAAAGACGTGACATATTTTATGAGTAGATGAACAGATTATGATTAGAACAACCTGAACAATTTACAGGTCAAATACATTATTTGCTCCCAACCAGATTGTAAAGTAACAAACCAACTATCTTCAGCAAAAGAACGGCTGTTATAAATAGGGCTAATCAGTAAACAGTGTTGTCCTTCCTTCTAGAAATTCTTTAGCTTTTTATTTTAAAAAAGATCCCTCCAAAACAAAAATTCTTTGTGTAGTTTGGTGGTTTTTTAAGTAGAATTTGGATATTCCTTAGAAGATAGATACTTTCCACATGTAATGCCCTTGTCAAAACCAATTTCCCAAGAAATAATACAATGCAATTTTTTAACTAGCCATACTTACAGAGCCTCCCCTTGAAGGCCTCAGGTGAAATTATATTCCCAAATGTCATCCGCAGTAGGTAAATCAGTGTCTTTCTTACAAAATCAGCCAAACAAAATTCCCAGGAAAAGAAACTTAAAAGTCTCTGGTATAACAGATCTGCCAAGAGTGTCTGCCAACAGACCAGATGCTCTGGCTGGGAAACAGATATAATTTACAGTACTTGCCAGTATTTTCTGGTTGATTTTTTTTCCACCTGACAGCGAAGAGTGAGATTTCAAATATTTACTCCTATTAGAACAGAAACTTTTAAAACAGTCATAAAAATATTTAGAACACAAGGTTTTCTTAATAGAAAAATCTTAGCAGAAGTGTATTTTAACATTCTTGTCACTGGAAAAATAAACAACTCAAAATGTTTTCCTAGCAACACTACACATTCCTAGCTAATTAGCTTTACTGTACAGTTAAAATTTTGCAGTATGATATTGAGGACATCCATATTAACAATTAGCAAATCATTAGTGATATATATGGACAGCTGTCAAAAGGACAAAATGTTTGTGTTTTCAAAGTAGTGATATTTAATAAAATCCTTTATGAAGCATCAAAAAGTATGCTTATTTGGCTTTCATACGCCAAATACTCTCTATGTTCTGTAATTCTGGCTCCTCATTTAAAAGTAGAAAATGTTACTCGAATGTATCTCTTACAAGGCATAATGATTAAATGCAGGACACAGTTCTGTTATGTTTAATTTTCCTAATTCAAAACTTTAACTGAAGAAAATCCTGTGTAGATATATGCTATGTACAATTCTATCATAGAGAGAACTTACTCTATGGGAAAATGTGTCCGCGTAAAGATTACAGAAACCAGTAGTATAAACAGTGAAAGAATAAATATTTTATTGTATATATTTCCTTTGATGTAAATTTTTGACTTGGTAAATCAAATACTATTCAAATTAAGAGCAAAAATTACAGTAAGCATGTAAACAGAAATTGCACAGTATGTCCAATGTGGTAAATTTATCCCACTGTTTTGTCAGAGAATGCAATTTTATGGGTAACTCAATCAAAGTTGCCATAACAACACAATAGAATAACTTAGGCTATAGAGTGCCAAATATAATAAATTAGAAACAAATCCTTCAAGTATTTGGAAATGCTTTTGTGTCCTATATGCATTACACTTTAGTATATTTTCCCTTCAAGAGCAGTAAAAAATACTTAGTAATTTTGCTACTAAACTCAGTAAAGGTATTTCTCCTTAAAGAAAGGCAATGCAATTTCTAATCCAGAAAAAAAAAAAAAGCTAGAAATCGTTTCACCCTTATTACATTATTTAATATTATCAAGAAATAAATAAGTGGTTGTAAAATACTGTGTTGAATACTTGTCAAAACATCAAACCACGACCCGAACAATGGCCACCCATCTAACAAGCCAACTTCTGTTGTCTTGCAAACCTGAATGCAGAGCTGATTCCAAGAAATTCAGCCCTACCCTCCCCCCCTCTCCCGCCCAGAGACGGTAATGGGCATGCATATCACCCAGTAATGGACATACATATCACCACCAAGTGAGGGGTGCGGCTAGGAAAACCAGCTCTTGGAAAACAATGAAAACAACCTACATAAAAGGGGAATACACATTCTACGAATACACATCCATGGAATCAACATCCTTGGAACCAACATCAAAACTACCAACATCGGACAGATCATTCCCCCATCGAGTGAACTGGACTATTGGGAGTCGGTGGTGGTAGCTATTGCAACTGAAACTGTTTTCCCTCTTTCCTTTCTTTCTCTTTTTTCTCTTGCATTTACAAACTTCTTGTTGGGTTAATAAAGTTACCTGACGCTTGACTCCATTTTGAGTCTTAATTCTGTTCCTGAGAATACAAACAAAACCACGCTCCGGTGTGTGAGAGGTTGGTATAGCCCCCACTAGCCTCCCAGACTTGTCTGAGGTCGGCTAGAACACAAGGGGGCCTTCCTCTCATCAGAAATCAGAATGTGACAGTGGTTCATACTCAGTAGAAAAAAGCTACCTCACATAAATTGCTACTCATCCCTGGTAGAGTAAAACATCCTTCTTGTTTTAGAAAGACTGAGAAACAGGAATGGTTAATTAAGGAGAAATACATCAAATTCTAGTGGAACTGCCCAGAATACAATAATCTTTTAGTTCAGACAAAGTTTGTATAGGTTGCCTTTTCTCAAACTATCAATTTAGGTTATTGGAACATTTCTGATAGCTTATGTATATGAGCTTGCAGGACATAATATGTTCTAATAATAAGTTCTTCCTTAAAACCCCACATCCATTATCTCTATTGTATGGGAGGAGAGAGTGCAGCTGGAGTGGGGGTGTCTCATTGCCTTACTGTGTACAAGGAAGCACAGCCTTGGCTTCCCCAAGATCACTGCACAAAATAAAAACATGTGCTGTTATACTTTTACCCTTAGCCTAGCTCATTTCTTTCTTCTAAAAAGTTATTAATGAGCAGCACCTATTCCAGGAACCTTCAGGACCTCACCAGGAGTGTGTTGACTTTCATCCCATTCAGACTTTCAAAAAAGTTTTCCTCCAACTTCAAGAGAGCAGACACAATACTGAGTGCCTCACCTGACCCAGGCCTTTTTGTCTTCCTAGACAGCAGGAACCCTAGCAGAAGGCTCTCTATGTCTCTACATGCTGGCAGATGTACACCTCAGCAATCTGGGGGTAAGGTACAGGATAAGGGGTAATGGTTTTAAAATAGAAGGAGATAGATTCAGAATAGACCTCAGGAAAAAATTTTGTACAGTGAGGGTGGTGGAACACTGGCACGGGTTGCCCAGAGAGGTGGTGGATGCCCCATCCCTGGAAACGTTCAAGTCCAGGTTGAATGAGGCTCTGAGCAATCTGATCTGGTTGGAGATGTCCCTGCTGCTTGCAGCGGGGTTGGACTAGATGACCTTTAAAGGTCCCTTCCAACCCTAACTATTCCGTGATTCTATGATCCTATGATCCTATGATATGTGTCTGAGAGCTTAAGTACGTGGCAGCCTCTCTGCGTAATCTACCTGTGCCAGAGTGGTGACAAATGCTTTTATTGATTTCTTTATCAGGAACCCTTCATCCTTACATGAAGCACAAATACCTTACCTGGATCTTCTGTTACGTGAACCTGGTAAAAACAACACTGAAGATAACAGTAGCAATGGTGTCATAGGGGATGGTTAAGGTAGTAGCCAAGAAGGAAGAGAAGGACAAATAGTGGATAATATCCCTAAATGACCAAATTTTTGTACCTATTTGGAGACTCAACTTAAAAAAATCCTTTAAGCACCTTTCTAAGAACAGCAGTTATCAAGATGTAGCCTCTTTCATTTTTTTTTAATTTATTTCAGTAATTACAGACATTTTTCTTGATCAGAAAATGATTACTGAATTAATAACTCTTTCAAGAAAACAAGCTCTTACGAGTAATAGTACAACTCATTACTTATGAAGATCTGATCTTCTGAAAGTAAAGAAATATGGTAATCAGCAAAAACATCTGTCACCACTCAACCATGGATGAATTATGAATTTTTTAAGAAGTGGAATATTCTTTGAAATTGAAAGACATCTAGCCATTATACTCTTGAGGAATTTACCTTCCCTTTCTCTTACTAACATAGACTTAGTCTGCAAAAGCTCCATAGACTTAGTCTGCAAATCCTTTTTTGTTGTTGTTGCTTTTGTAGATTGTAACACCAAAACAAAATAAACAGAAATGTAAATAATATAATGACAAAATCTTACTGTTTAATTCTGGATGACAGAAAAAAACTCAGTGGCAGATTTGCAAGTAAAGAATGTTCCTTACCTAAAGGCATATTTCTGGGCAAAGGACTGTAGGATAACTGTCATTGATGAGAGCTTTACTCTTTAGGAAAAGAACTCTATAGTAATCTGATTATACTAGATAAGCCCACAACATTCAAATAGGAAAACAGGGAAAGCCAACAAAGTGACTAAGAAACTAATTTGCGGTCATGATTTCTGCAGCTTCCAAAAGCATAATTGTAGCATGATTGAAGGATCACCATCACTTATATATAATTTTTTTTTTTTTTACTAGACATCTACCTAGCATAAATTTTCTAGTTGTTATTCTAAATTTTTATTCTCTAAGTTCATGTTTCAGGCACTGAAGAATTTTACTACCTTTTTTAAAGAAAGAAAAAACTTCAAAAATATCTAAAATTGTGGCCTCAAATACCCTCTCTGATTTGTTATGGTGAACTTTTGACAGTAGTAATCAGGGAACTGTTAGCTGTGTCTATACTAATAAACTGGTCATGCCCAGCAATGTCACTCTCACTGGGGTCAAAGCACATACTAAGTCTGTATCATCTAATCTGAAAAAAACCTACAAAACACAGTGACTTCATGCAGTCTTCCTTTCAATGGGTCTCACAGTTCTAGTTTCCCTAGAAAAATGCTAGTTGAAATAAACCAAAGTAATGATGTGGACCATTCTAGCAATTTTGCTCCACAAGAAATTGAGTTCCTGCACTGGAAGATTTCTCTTGGCATGGTATGTTTTTCTGGCCTGGATGAAGCCCATCAATCTTTGACCCACAACCCTGCTTTGCCGCATGTCCTTTTACTTCTAAATTGGACAAAATGAAAGCAGTTTAATAGGGCAAGTTGCCAAGTTTAAGTAGCTTTGAATTTACTCTCCTGTCATACTAATTTTGAGGAGATTCTCTGCTTCAGAGAAGGGAAGCCTTTTAGTGTCTAGTCATTGGTAACAATATTTCTTCATTGTTTGTTGATCACTGATAGAAAGCATGAAGATCTCCTAGTGCTGTGTACTGCGTGTTTTGTGATTCATAACTAGTCGTCCTCCTGACAAAGAATCTTGCCCTGCTGTGAACTGGAATGATTAGCTAAAAGATAATCACAATTTCTGATGCATTTGAAGGGCTGATCTACTCTCTAAGGGTGTCGACAGGCTTCAGAGCTTTCACTGCATTCACCTCCTTTACCATGAATGGTTTCATCCCCCAGCTTAAAGCATGCCTTACAAATTAGGGACTTATAGGAGAGAACGGTAGAACTCATATATCTCAAAGATCCTGACTGACTAACTGATTGTATTCAGCTTCATCACCTTGTCTAGGTGTAGGCTATTCTAGGCAAGATCAAAGGTAGAATTTGAACTGCTAAAACATTTTCTGGAAGAAACATTAACATCCACTGAAGCAGAGAACTCCATTCAGTCTCAGTGTATCAATAAAACTCACATTTGAATTTGGCTATATTTAGTGCATTTGATTTTTTTTTCCCTCTTGGTGTCACAAAATTTATGCATGTTACTTCAAGAGAAAACTAACCTTTTCCAAAAGCATTAACTCCTATGTACAAAATCACTACTGGTTTCCTGGTTTTTGTTTGTTCATTTGTTTTTTTTAATAGAATCATAGCATCATGTAGGTTGGAAAAGACCTTTAAGATCATCAAGTCCAATCACTAGCCTAACACTGCCAAGTCCACCACTAAACCATGTCCCTAAGCACCACATCTACATGTCTTGTAAATATCTCCGGGAATGGTGACTCAACCACTTCCCTGGGCAACCTGTTCCAACGCTTGATCACTCTTTCGGTGAAGAAATCTTACCTAATATTCAATCTAAACTTCCTCTGGTGCAATTTGAGGATCTTTCCTTTTGTCCTATCACTTGTTTACCTGGGAGAACAGTATGACACGCTCCTTTCTACAATCTCCTTTCAGGTAGTTGTAGAGAGCTATAAGATCTCTCCTGAGCCTCCTTTTCTTCAGACCAATCAATGCCAGTTCCCTCAGCTGCTCAGCCTCACCAGTTCCACTACCTTTCTCTGGACACACTCCAGCACCTCAATGTCTTTCTTGCAGTGACTGGTCCAAAACTGAAGACAGTATCTGAGGTGCAACCTCACCAGTGCCGAGTGCAGGGGGATGATCACTTCCCTGCACCTGCTGGCCATGCTATTTCTGATACAAACCAGAACCTGATACAAGGCTTCTTGGCTTTCTTGGTCACCTGGGCACACTGCTGGTTCATATTCAGCTGACTGTCAGCCAACGCCCTCAGGTCCTTTTCCGCCAGGCAACTTTCCAGCCGCTCTTCCCCAAGCCGGTAGCGTTGCACGGGGTTGTTGTGATCCAAGTGTGGGATCTGGACTCTTGGCCTTTTTGAACCTCATACAGTTGGCCTCAGCCCAGTGATTGAGCCTGTCCAGATCTCTCTGCAGAACCATCCTACCCTCGAGCAGATCAACGCTTCCACCCAACTTTGGAGTGGGGCAAAACTTACTGAGGGTGCGCTTGGTCTCCTCATCCAGATCATTGAAAAAGATATTAAACTGAACTGGATCCAGTACCGAGCCCTGGGGAACACCACTTGTGACCAGCTGCCAACTGGATTTAACTCCATTCACCACAAATCTTTGGGCTCAGCCATCCAGCCATTTTTTTTACCCAACAAAGAGTACACCCATCCACACCATGAGCAGCCAGTTTCTCCAGAAGATTGTTGTGGGAAATGGTGTCAAAGACTTTACTAAAGTCCAGGTAAACCACATTCACAGTCTTTCCCTCATCAACTAAGTGGATCATCTTGTCATAGAAGGAAATCAGGTTAGTCAAGCACCTTTCATAAACTCACGCTGACTGGGCCTGATCACCTGGTTGTCCTGTGCATGCTGCATGATGGCACTCAAAATGATCTGCTCCATAACCTTCCCAGGCACCACGGTCAGACTGACAGGCCTGTAGTTCCCCAGATCCTTCTTCCACCCTTCTTGTGTCACATTTGCTAATCTCCAAACAGGGACCTCCCCAGTTACCAAGAACTGCTGATAAATGATGGAAAGTGGCTTTGTGAGCACTTCTCCCAGCTCCCTCAGTACCCTCGGGTGGATCCCATCTGGCCCCATAGACTTGTGTGTGTCTAAGTGGTGTAGTAGGTCACTAACCATTTCCCCTTGTATTATGGGGGTTTCATTCTGCTCCTCATCTCTGTCTTCCAGCTCAGGGGTTTGGGTACCCAGAGAACAACAGGTCTTACTATTAAAGACTGATGCAAAAGTGGCATTAAGCACCTCAGTATTTTCCCCATCCTTTGTCACTACCTTTCTTCCCTCATCCAATAAATGATGGAGATTTTCCTTAGCTCTCCTTTCATTGCTAATGTGTTTACAGAAACATTTTAAATTGTCTTTTACAGCACTAGCCAGATTAAGTTCTAGCTGGGCTCTGGCCCACCTAATTTTCTCCTTACGTAACCTCATGACAACCCTGTAGTCCTCCTGAGTTCCCTGCCCCTTCTTTCAAAGGTTGTGAACTCTCTTTTCCCTCCTGAGTTCCAACCAAAACTTTCTTTTCAGCCAGGCTGATCTTCTTCCCAAAAGAAGATATCGTTCAACTCAGGAATCTTTCAAACAATACATAACAGAGATTATTTGGAATTAAAATTGTCAATGTTCTAGAAATTGCATCTGTTTCAGTCTTATAGCATTCCCAGTTTAAGACTGAAAATTAAAGGTTACAGACCCTATTTGTAGCAATGGTAAGTGAAAATAGAAAAGTATGTGCTGAAAATTAAAATTGAATTGAAAAAAAAAATACTAAATCTTCAGACAAATCTAATTTGGACATGTCTATTGTCAACAATAGTTCAGTACAGAGTACATTCTCTTTATCAAGGAACAGTAGCTGTTACTGAAAGCTACCTATCAGAAGGCTTAATAGCCCTTAGAGACAACCTGCATATCAGATAAGTAGTTGTCCATCTTCATGAAGCTCTGGGAATGTTAAAATAAATACACCTACCTCTAAATTCATCAGTCTTTGCAAACTGTACTATACTGCATCTTATTACACCTTCACTTTGTGCTGTCTTATGTGAATCATGGAAAAAACAGAGATCCTGCAAAATAACTTGCACACTTTTATCACGCCAGCCCTAAACACACAAGAAGAATGAGGACTCGGTTACTTTCCTAGTTTCACTTTTCTATCTTTGTCTTTCTTAACTCTTCTTTGGGGAAATATGAGTAAGCTTAGAATCATAGAATCATAGAATCACATGGTTGGATGGGACCTATGAGATCATCTAGTCCAACCGTCTTCCCACTACCATTGGTGCCAGAGCTACTAAACCATATCTTGTAGCTCCTCATCAAGCCGCCTCTTGAACACTGCCAGGGACGGCGACTCCACCACCTCCCTGGGCTGGCCATTCCAGTGCCTGACCACTCTTTGGGAGAAAAAGTTTTTCCTCACGTCCAACCTAAACCTC
>WHYT01000265.1:0-35254 GCA_009806455.1 Tetrax tetrax
TTTTTTTTTTTTTTTTTTTTTTTTTTTTTTTTGTCACAGGCATTGGTATTAACATAATGAAGGATCAACATTAAGTAAATCAGGCAAAGGTTCCACCTCACAAACGTAATAGCATGCCAGACCTTCTCCATACTGAAAAAAACGTGCACCAATGTGTAACCAAAATCAATTTAACTGCCCAACTGTAAATCAGGGGAAGCTACCCAAGCTACTCTGGTAGGCAGAATCTAAATTGTTTTAAGTCTATCTTAGTCAAACTCATGTACAATGATATTGATGTATTTGCAGTGCAAGGGTCTAAGAGCTCTAAGAGGTCTGAATCATAAGCAGCACTGTCTTACTTGGGCAAACTCAAGGACCCATGGTTATCTTCAAGGGCCTTCTGGAGCCTTCCATCCTATTGCAAGGATGTTTTTGTTGCTTATGAAGCAGTTGCAGATCCACTGTGGTTAACAGTCTGACGTTGGAAAGTGGCCAGAAAAAAAAACAAATTAAACTGGTAATAATTTAAGCTAAATGCTGAAATAAAAATTGGGATGGTTCATTCACTTCAAGGAAATCTGAAGGATGCTGCAATGAGAGTGGAGCCCCATAGGAGCGTTCCCCCTACCTGGGGAGGGACTCCCATTGGGTACCTCTGTGTGTGAGAAATGCCAAAAGAAACACCATTTTTATAGGAAACAGAATCAATTTTATTTTCATACAGTAGTTAAAATAAACTATGCCAAGTGAACTGAGGATGAAACTAATTTACAGTCTGGCCAAACAAATGCAAATTCTAAACTTACAAAGCAACCTGATTTTTATTCTACCATTTATTTTCTCTGTTAAGTGATATCTCAAGATATTATTGTTATCAATAATAGCAATAATAATGATAACAAAAATCATTTTTTACATTGAATGAAGTAACAGTAGTATGCTTCCAATTTTTAAATGTGCGTCAATGTAATGCAGACAATCTAGGTAAATCTATGACCTGTTCATTCCAATAAACCCAAAATAAATTCCTTAGAAGAAAAACTGTAGTCTACAGAATATGAACTCCTAATTTGAACCAATGCTAAGAATATTACATTAAGTATTGCCCAAATCTAGGAGCATTTCAGGATTTCATCTTGGAAGAAAAGAATGTAGTTGTGAGGACAACATTGTCCCCATAAAATGAAGATTACAGATTTAAACCCTGATCCAGCACAGACTGCCGTTGTGAGATACCTTTGACAAGTCGGGCTGAGCCAGGCTTCAAATTACTTCAGCCTCCACTTCTTTATTCAAATTCTTGTAACCTGGAGTAAAAGGGTGGTAAGGTTTTTTTTTGTTTGGTTTTGTTTGTTTGTTTGTTTCCCCTACAAAATGTGTGCCCCCCAATTAAGATCTTATATAAAGCTCACATTTTAAAACATGCTTAGCACTCCCACTGTGATTCTTTCGAAGAAAAAAAATTCACTCAAAGTGGAAAAAATAACAACTTCCCCATCAACTGCAGTGCAATTTGTGTTGCAAATGTAACCTTAAGTATATTTACACTTCCATCCTTTTCACAACATGATTTCATTAAGCATTCTGGTGTTTCTTTTTATTGTTTAAAGTGCTAGACATGGATTTTCTGTGATTTAACCCCCTCCCTCCTCCTCCTCAACTCAAGGGAAAAACAACTTTGCATATGTTTTTCCTCTTCTTTATATTTATGTCATCATTTTCCTTTAACAACTTTGAAAACATATGCTTTTTTGAAGTTATTTCCGTCAGTACAGCTGAGTGATGAAATGATTAATCAGTGATAACATAACTAGATTCATGTGTACAGATATTGTTTCCCATTGATAACAGTCATTTAGTGATGGAATTATGCAGCAAAGGCAAATGAGATCCAAGGGCAAATTTCAATTTTGAGTAATTTAACGTATTTATAAAACAGATGACAAGACAACAAGTTTTTACTTTATTTAGCTTGTTTTTTGGTGTACAAATAGTATTAGCTTCTTTTCTTTTCTTCAGGAGGAGTTGTTTGATCAATAGATTTTGCTTCCAGCCGTGTGACAGGAACTTTGACTTTCTAGTTTAAAAGTCTAGGTAAAAGTCTAGGTAAATTTGAAACTGAGAGAAAAGACCAATACAAGCCACACAGAGTATTCAGTTTCCTCGATGATATACCAAGTGAAAGGACGTAATTACTCTGCCCTGAGTTCGCAACACTGACATAAAGATACCAACAGTTCCAGTAATAGTACTGCTAATTCAAAATATTGTGGGCAACAGGTATCTCCTGTTAAAAGATGTTCCCAGTTACAGAGTAGTTTAGTTAACGTGAACCACCAGTGTTTGAAAAGGGAATTTGTTTTTAATATAATTTTATTCAGTCCTCTGAAGGAGAAGTCACTGGAGAAGCACATTCCCACTTGAAGAGCATTAACTCCAAGTTTGTTGTCACTAAACTAAACTTTCCATATCTTGTATTTAACAGAAGGAATTCCTCGCCCAGTTGGAACTGCCAGGTTTTTCTTAGGAACCCTCCTTGCCTAGGAGATTCTGAAAGCCTACATTCTACAGAGTGTTTTGTCTTGCTAATGACTTCAGATCACAATGGGATGCCCAGCTGTGCATCTTTGTACTTTGGCTGGTTTGGGACTGATTTCTCCACAGAGGGAAAGTAGACAGCTACAATTATGTCTGAGGGAATCCCTCCTCAGAGCATGCAGGGGACACAACCATTGCTGCTCTAGCAGACCGCGTTTTCTCTGCAAAAGGCAATAGATAAAGAAGGGGGTTAACAATGGGATGAAAGGTTTTCTCCAAAGTGATTAAACTGTGAGGAAATGGTGAGGGTCATGAATTGTTACATGAAAGGAATTAATGAGCATGAGGTGGGAGGTAAAAACATTAATGGGTTGCTGACACCTAAGTTATAAAGCAGTCAAGCTCCTGGACTGGCAAAGAGTGTTCACATTTTCATAGCAGATTTGTATTTTGATGATCAGATAGCTGCATTTCAGTGTTTTCAAGTATTTCATATTAGCTTTAACCAACCATATAGTGGTGATTGTTCAGATCTGTTAAGCCTGTGAACACGTAAACCAATTTAATCACACTACATAGAGTGTCCATATACTTGTCTATAGGGTCTGTCTCTACCGATTTCCTTAGGAAAGAAAGGTCACAGGAGCATCCTGAACCAGAAAAGTGTTTGTATCGGGATTAGGGGTAAAAAGCAGAAGTTCGGTGAGACAGCTGGTGAGGAAAAAGAAGGGAGCACAAGTAAACCAAGGTGATACTATAGACTTAAGGTGCAAAACTGGGGAATAACGAGTACCAGTAACACTCACCACACCCTAGATAATCCAACAGACTTGTAGCTTATCTTCAAGGAGACATGAAGACACAGGGAACAAGATGACTCCACGGATGCTGGGAATCCCTGTCCTGCTACTATTCCTTGTTGTAATGATAAAGTTCAAAACTGGCAGAAAGCTTCTGAAAGATGTTATTTTGAACAGCAAGTACTGATCAGTGTAGGAGACTGTACCCTGCCCTGCATGGATTATTTGGGGGTAGCAGCAGGGGGAAATCTGAACTAGTTGGGCTGTTCTGTCCTCACTTCCAGGAAAGCACTGGAGTAACGTGCCCCAGGTGCTGAGCGTACTAGCAGAACTCAGTGTCTTTCTTTTTCCTGTCCACATTATAAATCTTATCTCCAAATTCATGTCCTACAGTAATTTTTAAACTTCCTTGACACTTTGATACCCAACAGCAAAATCCCCACGATGTATACATCTCCCACTAAGCAGATGCAGAAATGCCTGCATTTTGATAGTATCAGTTGGGATAGCAGGCACTGGTGATTGTACTACTACTTGCTAATTTGTTACTGTCAAGGATCAGTGCTGGAATATGTTCATTTTCTCTGAAGACTCCACTTGGCTGCAGGCTAACAAAGCTGCTGAATACAGAGCTTATTTATTATTGTGACTTGAAATAATATTAGTGGGGCAGGACATTCATTTTAATTTTTTCCAGGTGGCATAAAGCCTTGGTTTTGGTTTTGTTTTCTTTTATTTTCTTTATTTTTTTTCTCTCTCTAATTTAACAAGGGCTTGTGGTTTATGAATGAAAGACCTAACTAAGCCTAATGTTAAATACAACAAAATACCAACATGAGTTATTCCTTCTGACAAAACAGCCTTTCAGATCGGGCTTCAGCTTCATCTCAACATCAAACGGCAGGCCTTCCAAGGAGCAACTTGCCTTAAAAACAGTCCACTACTGACAAATCCAGCCCTTCGACATAGCACCACTCTGCTCCTCCACACAATATTTCAATACTAGCATATACATCTAATAAAAATCTTGGTAAGATACTTCCAACATTTTCATTGGTGGGTATGCTGTAATACATTGTGTACAACAGATGCAATCAGGCAGGGCTTTAAAAAATACAGTGTACAATATCTGAATAATAGCTGTGGCAACTGCTTGTACAGAAGAGGATGACTAAGAAGTTCTGCCCAGTATTTTTAACTATCTTAAGAGACTCGTCAGTTGGAAATTGGGAGAAAAAGATGTTTTTCTAACTTTGATCTTTGGAGGACTTTTCATGTTGATCATATTCCAAAATGCCTAAGTGATTAGTCAAAACATTTAAAACGAAGCATTGAAAGTGTAATATTGTCCCAGAATATGACAAAATGTCTCACCAAACAAGGACTGTATTGGAAGCATGCCAAAAAGATTTATATATAAATGGAATTGGAAAGAGTGAAAAAAATGAATTAATAATATATGATTGGGCCTGGGAATGTCTTCTGTCAAACTTGTGTGTGACAGTATAGTGAGCAAGGGAATGAAGGAAGTGTGATCCAGAGCACTTTCTCCGGGGACATGTGGCTGGAGTTATGGGACATCTGTATAGTTCTGCTGTAGAGAGCACTGGGTGTGAGATCTCTTTCCACCATTTCACACAAGTCAAGTGGAGGATCACAGGGTTATGACAGTGGTGCAAGTGGTGCAATAAATTCTTAGCCTCAAGCTTTTGCACTATGATAACTCACTTCTTTCATTTGAGCTGAGCCTTAGACACTGCTCGTCAGAACATACAAAATATTCCTTTCTCTTTGTATGATATAAGTAAAGTTTTTAATTGATTATTTTCTTGTACATCTTTAAGTCTCAATGGGCTGCAGAGATAATAGCATCTAAAAACAGATGATGGATTTCATAAGTTTTGAATATTTTTGTTGCCATTTTCTATAAATTAATGTAACAGACAACCTGGGGATCGTTTTCAGTTTCTACTTGAATGAATCCTTCAAGTTTTATCATGTGCTGAAGAAGTCTGTCAACTCATTTAAGCAAAGCTTTTTAGTGTCTGCTTAAAAATAGATAATTTATAAATTTTTTTATTTCTTTAATGTAGTTATATCTGGATATCATTATTTGAATCTTTTTACTTAATTTTTCTAAGGTATCAGTGTCTATAACAAAAGTCTTTTTGTCTCTTCCTTAATAACAGATGTGGAGAGCTGGATTGCTTGGTTTCTTCAGAGCAGTTAGCATTCATCATTTACCTTCCTAACCGGGTGCTATTATCTAAAAATAATGATCTTATTCTTCATTTACCAAAGCACCGGACCAAATTTAACTTTTTTTGTTTGTTTGTTTAGAACCCTCTAGTTTACTTCCTGTGAGGAATGGTAGTGTGCAAAGAAATCAAAAGCTGGAGAAAAACCATAAATTGGAGTAAATATTTCAAAGTGCAGGAATATGCTTGACAAGAGCATTAGATAAAGCACTTTTAAGACTAAAGAATATTACTCTGAGTAAAATACTAGAATTTCACTTAGATGGAATAGAGATATATGGTCTATTAAACTTTATATACAAAAGTAGGAAGTTTATGTAAGAATATCCACTCAGACAGGATTTCCACGACAGAGATATTAACAGATAATTAGTAGTATTGTAATGCAGTTGAATGATAACAGTTCTATAGGGTATGCAATATATAGAAAGGGTGAATTTGGACTGATAACTATTACAAAATTAGAATTACAAATAGTGCTAGAACACGTCTTGTTACAGAAATAAAGGGACCATAGAATGGAATAAATCTGGATACGAATCCCAAGACATAGTGAAACAGTAAATGGTTTGCTATCATGTTCCACAGCTGCAAAGTTATTAGATGCCTGAGGTTGAAGGACATCACAGAAATAATTGTATCTCATCAAATAGCCTTCATGGTGACTTGTGCAGCAAAATATTAAAATATTCTGTCAAAATAAAGCTTATAGAAACATTTTCTTGACACCTTAAGCAATTGTTAATTCCAAAAGACAAAATGTGGTGGTTTTGATTTGGCCCTTACTAATATACAAAAGTTGATTCAAATGTAAATTAACTTACTACACATAAGGAAAACAGAATACAAATTAATTCAAGTTATTTTAAAGAATGATGATACTAAAATTAGGCAGAAGGCATCAGTCTGTCTTATTGCATATAAATTAGAGTCAACTGCATAATCTGAAATACAGAACACTGTAAGAATTCACCTTCATTTGAGTCCCTAAGTGTAACAGAAAGCTATTCCTGTGCAGTAAGATACTTAGCATTCAGCCTTGCAACATGCTGAGTTTTTTTAACAGGGTTTCCTAAGTAGGATTTCTACTCTGCTTACATCCTTGAAGTATGAAGTAAGAGCAGGGAGAGTTACCTTTACATTCAATTTTATTCATAGGAGAATTAATTTATCTCAATACTGAATTATTGTTCCTTTTTTAAGTTTCATTCCAATTATTCTCTTCACATGTTAAAGTATGACTCTATTTTTCTCTTTTTGACTTTTTTTTTAATCCTTTGAATATTTCCCTTCTTTTTTATCAAGAAGTGATAATTGTTTAAAACCAATGATTTTTTTTTCCTTTGTTGTCAGTTTCATGCTCTTCAACAGTGATCTTCTCTGAGGTTTTTTTTATCAGTCAGTAAAAAAAAAAAAATGAAAGGCCTAGTTCCAGGGAAAAATAAAAGCATCCAGGGTCAAACTTCTACTCCTTTCTTCAGAAATATCCCTTTATATTTTTTTATTAAAAGATATCCATAACTGGTACATAACACAGTCAAGTTGAAGTCAGACACAGCTACAATGAACTAATTTGTTCAGTGCTAGATTTTAAATCCTGCTCATTTCATTCTATTCTGTCTCCCTTACCTCTTAGCTTAATTTATATTTTTATTTTTCCTTTCTTCACCAGGAAACTGTTATACTCAGTTTCAGTAGCATTCCTAGGTATCTTTGTTGTAGAGCTGAATTTCAGGAAGCTTCTTCCATTTTCTTCCCCTACCCTTTGTTTTAAAAGCTTTTTCAATTTCCCCGACTCCCAAGGACCAAGTTCTGGGAAATGCTGGATGGAGTGTGACCTGAAGATACACCTCTATGCATCCCTGCATTTGTTGACATGACATTAGTTCCATGATCAAGAAATGCTTTGGCTGCCATAATTAATTTGTTAGGAAAAGTAGGAGTTTCCTACTCTCTTGCAATATTAGTAAATTCATTTTCTGAGAAAGGAAAATATCTTAAAACAAACACCCTAGGAGTCCTTTTATTTACTGGAAACTTGATTTGGTGACAGCTTTCTTGTCTTCTGACAACTCTTCCTTTACACCAACGGCTTCTTGCAGATCTTCATCTGACATCTTAGAAACTCAAGAATCCCATTGCACAGTTCTGTGGAATAAGGCTTATATGTGGGCAACATAATTTCAAATGTGCTTATTTCATTGCTTTAGTTGTTCAAGCATTTCTGTTCACGTGCGCTAGAAGTGCTTTAACAAATGTTCTTCTGTTTGAAGCTTAATAGAACTTAGGCAGATATGATCACTCAGTGCTCAATGCTGATGGAAAATTTACTCTGTATTTGTGGAATTACTATCTCTACATAAAAGTTCTATGTCTGCTTTATATTTAGGGAAATAGAATTTATCAATTTCTAGATGAGTGGCTAACTTTCGGTAGGAGAGAAAGTGTTAGATATTTGGAATTGTGAATTAGGACCTAATACTACTGGATTCTGTTTTAAATTATGCTGAATAATATTTTTTGTGATCTTGGACAAGACAATAGGTGTTTACAGTCATAGCTGATTACATGAAACAGTATAACCTCTATATGATATAACTGGCTACTAATCATAAATCCTAAGTAGGCTTTTACAAATTAGTAGGAAAAATGAGTTTGCAACACATTCCTGTATAGGAATGCAACACAAACTCCTGTATAGGAGTTTGCAACACATTCCTGTATAGGAATCTTCTAAACCAGTGGTTGGGACTACCAAGAGGACTTTCTTTACAAAGAGTCCAGGAGTTCATGCAGAGGTGTCAGTCTGTGCGTAACAAGCATTTGATGAGGTGGGAAGAAGCAAGTAGTAATTGCTTGTGAATAGGAAATTTTCTCAGCTTCAGCAGACTTCAGCTGGAGCTCAGCTCCAGTCAGTTTGGCACCCACCTCTAGGTGAACATACATGCTTTTAAATTAGATACTTTGCAAGTTGAAAATGTGAGAAAGCCACGCTTATAACCAAATCTGTCATCTCCCTCAAATCCTTAAGACTATTCATTCTTTAGTGCTTCCACCATAATACAATTGAAGTCAATACTGTGCACATGAAGTCCAAAATTTCCAACAGGTGTAGTTAAAATGAGATAAAATCAGAATATAACGTCACTGGATTTGGCCACTTTGGCTTTTTTTTTTGGTGGAAATTCTTTACTCCTAGATGCTAGCCAAAAAAAACAGGGAAGGGAGAAAATACCCATCTGTGGCATTATCCCTTGTCTTTCTCTAAGAGCCCTAGGGATGAGAAAGGCCTGAAAGGATGGCTGTTTTCTGTGGCCACATTTTTTGGAAATCAGCATGAAAGTCGTGCTTTTTCCTCTGCAAAGTGATCCAACTCAAGGCAGTGTGGGAAGCAAGTAATAGACAGGGAAGCCTGAGGCAGAAATTTCTGTAGAGAAGCTATTATGAAGGCCTCAAGCAAGGAGACAGCGGGAAGGAAGACAGCGAAGGGATGACAGAGGGGTGGAACATCAGAAGTGTTGTTTCTGCCTGAGCCCTTTGGCTACCACCACTAACAGAACCACCAACAGACTAATGAATTTGTGATGGGACGAAACTTTTCTCCTCCTCCACAGGGAGAACGACACTTTCTTTTTAAAGCTGGATGGGAGACTTCTTTCTGTCTTCTTTGTAGGATCTGTGTGGTAGTTATGCAGGTGCTGTTTGGTGTTCTTTCATGTTTTGACTGTTTGTGTAAAAAATACATCATGAAACAAGCACTGGCAAGTGTTTATTTACTGACCTACAGCATCTTGTTTCATGAAACAGCTTTTTGTACAATCCGTTTTATATCAGAAATGTTGTGTGGTTTTGTTTTGTTTTGTTTTTTTAAATATGCCTCTATCCTTATCTTGAAGTTAAAGCTCTGCCGTTAGGACTTTGTACTGAACTAATAGCCATCTTTACCTCTCCCCATAGTAATTTATATAATCAGAGCTTTACTAATTTAGTATAACCACCTCCAAGCAATTCAAAATCATAGGACAAGCCCCCAGAGCCCTGAAGGTACTCCATCTTGTCAGAGCTTTAACATCTGGAAATTTATTTTATTTATATTCTGGCTTTTGAATCTTTTGCATTCATTTTATCAAGCCTGTTCTCCCAGGAAAAATGATCATTTGTCCACCTCCTCCTCCTTCCCTGCTTTTTACATCTTGCTTTCCATGATTAGTTTTGGAGTGGAAGCAAAGGCACTGCTGCTCGTGTATTTGAGAAGCCCCAGGCATAACTAGTCTTGACATAAGAAAGGGACAAGGCTGCAATATGGAATATTCATTTTGGTGCTGCATATATGTGTGTATCTGTGTACCCTTCTACATGGACACCTGGAATTTCCCAGAGGCATGAGAACAGAACCAAATTTTCTTCACAAAGTAACTCAACATGATGAATGAAAAGCAAGTTGTGAAACAAAGAGTGTCACAGAAATGTGTTCTGGAGTGGGTTTAAGTTTTTTGGGTTTTGTTTTTTTTTTTTTTTGTAAAAACAAGCATTTGGATAAACCTCAGTAGAATTGTATTGAGTCTTTTCTACTGTCTTCTTTTGTTTTTAAACTGAGATGAGTTAAATGTATTCTGGTTAAGATAAGATAAATGTCTACTGTTATTGTACATACATTGTTACCTTATCTGACAGGAAAATAAACACTAAAATACTATCCCTTACATGGGATATGTATGTCAATCTATTGCAGGTAGTTGTTACTGGATTGGTGAACTAGATAATAATCAATTATTGTAGAATAAATGTGTTATAAATAACTCTCAATTGAGTATACTAGCAAGGTAGATGCTGCTTGCATTTAGTCATTCTGATTGCAGTGTGTCCTGATTGCATGTGTCCCTTTCTCTGAAGGATTGTTTCATATCCTTGCATCAAAAAACTTGTGGATTAACTTGACAGAAGTTGACCTTAGAGTTACTGGTCTTCATTCACAGTGCAGAAAGTCTCCCCTGGGAACAGGTAGAAATTTCAGATGGCAATGCAGCTCACATGTTTTCAAACACCAAACTTTGATGTTCAGCTCATTAAAGCTCTCAGAAGTATTTTCCTCATCATCACCTCAGTTGAATATACTTTATACTTGCCTTTCAGAAAAAAAGATCAAGCACATGAAGACTCTAGCTTCTTTATTGCTGTTATTTAAAATATAACAGATTAGTTTTGGTGATGATTTTTGTTTACAGTATTTCATTGGTTAGGTATTCCTGGCAAATAAGATTCAAGAGGAGGTGAATCAAATTTCAAGATAATTTCTGTAATTCTACCACACATTCTTGCACTTGATGGATACAGGCAGGTCTATGTTCCAGCAGAGTGGCAGGAAATTGTACATTTCATGCAAGTGCCTGGTTTTATCCATTTTGATTCACCTCACAGTGCAGGAAGTCTTCTCCAAGAAGAGGCAGAAATTTCAAACAGCGATGAGGGCCCACATATTCTCAGCCACAATCTGACCAGCTGCGGGTGAGAAAAGCCAGTTTCTGACTGAGAGAGGACACATTTCAGATTATCTTACACATGTTTTCATTTGGAGAAATGAAAGGAGAATTGAGAGGATACAAGAGTGTCTTT
This sequence comes from Tetrax tetrax, assembly GCA_009806455.1. Classification (NCBI taxonomy): domain Eukaryota; kingdom Metazoa; phylum Chordata; class Aves; order Otidiformes; family Otididae; genus Tetrax; species Tetrax tetrax. The sequence goes on from WHYT01000265.1 coordinate 11,192, forward strand.
GTTTTACAGCTTTTGCAAAACTTTATCTCAAATGCCCTGCCATCAGTCTTCGGCCTGGAACAATTTCTAAAGAAGCAGGAATCCTGGAGGAATCAGAATCATAGAATGGTTAGGGTTGGAAATGACCTTCAAAGGTTATCTAGTCCAACCCCCGAGCTGCAAACTGATCTTCTCTTTAAGCTATACTAGAACTACAGGTGTCAAAGAGAGATTTTCAAGAGGTTTTCAAAAGGCAAGAAAAGAGGGAACTGTGTGCTATGACAGACACGATAGTTTAAGAAGTAAATGTCTTGCAGGCTAGAAGTATTGAGAACTAGATGAAAGATGAAGAAATTCTACTTCACCATCTTCAGTTTCTGTCTCTAGATCCCACAAACTAATCCACCACTATACCCACCCGTTTTCTGTTCGTCCTCCATGGTTAGATGTTATCAACATATTGCATATGCAAGGAAGAGCAGTTTATCACACCTGGTCATAAAAAGGATTGCCACAATGGAGGGCTCCTGCTGTGTACAGGGAAGTGTCTAAAGGAATCATCAGCTCATAACAGCTAGCCAAGTAGGAAAAAGGACTGGAATTCTTCAGGAATTCTTTCTTGTACAAAACCTTCTCATATACTTCAGTGCTTTACGAATAAGTACTCAAGACCTTCATCTGAAAACACCACTACATATTGAATCTGGAATAGTTTGCAAAAAGGAAACGGTAGCTTATTGAATAGAGTGCAGGCCTGCTGGTTAGGGGAACAGGACTTGCTGCTGGTGAAGTATCTACTAACTTCTGTACTCAGAATGGAGTTTGGTGCCTAAGGATAACTGAGGAATGTCAGCCTACTCCTAACTGCAAGCAGTACTGTGGATACACTGTGATGTTAGCAAGCTACTCCACCTTCTTGTGCCTCACCTACAGACCAAGGTAAGGACATTTTATTTCTTTCTTGAAAATCTCTTGGGAGATCTAATAAGTTCCAAAAAAAAAAAAAAAGGAGCATTGTAAAGGATCAATAGAACTAGTAGAACTAGTAGAACATATTCACTTATTTATTTCTGAGATCTTTCAGTAAGGAAAATGGTAGGAGAAAGATTGTAAAAAGCACTGTAACTGGTTTAGTACATTATCTTGTTAAAAGACATAATCCTGAAGGATTACACATCCCCGTAGTGAATCAAGCTCTTTGGGAGTGTGAAGCTTTGGAAAGACAGTCAGGTCATCTCCAGCTTTTACCTGCTCATCTAGCCAAATTGCTGTTAGATCTCCAGTTTAAAGCACTCCTCTCTCTTTCTTTCTTCTCCCCAGAGGAGTTCTGTTGCTTGCCCAAAGACACAGCTTGATGGTATTTCTCCCCACTCTTGCTGAGGGAATGCTGAAGAGGAAAGCACTTTTGTTGCCTTAGGAATTCCCTCTCTTTATGTCTTGTTTCAGCACTGGGGATAGAACATTTGTGCAGCATTCAAAATAGCATCTATCTCTCATTATACCAGATATAAGTCCTCAATGAGAAGAGACAGCTTCTTCATGTTGAGCAGAGTGAGATGTCTAATGTTGCAATCTACACCAGGAAAACAGGAGAAGATATGGTCCTTCTGCTAAGATCAAATCCTTACTAAGGTCAAATGCTATATTCTTCAGAATTCATAAATGGCCTTTTCTAGAAATATCAAAGAAAAGTTTTCTGTGAGTTCATGCAGGTGATGAAGAATATGGTCCTAGTTCATTTTAAAATCCTGTCCCCAGATGACGAAGCATCGTTCTGTAATTTTGACTTTCACACTTCTTTGTGTGCTTTGTAACGTAGTATTTGTGATCCCAAAGGATCTCAAAGTGCTCTGCAGTCATGGACAGAAAAGTCTGCCTTTAAAGAACTGCACTAACTCAGTCTGCAGACCAAAGGCCTATCATTCTTTGATCCTCCAGCTGCTAGGAAACTTTGCTTACTTTGATAAGTGATCATAGATTTGTCCGATGGGTTTCATGGAGCTATAGTTTAAAATAACAACAAAGTGCATTGGCAATTAAAATACATTGATCTCTTTTGAACTCAGGTGCTTTTTCCTTAACACAATACTTTTGCTTAATTTTTAATGGACGCATTTGGTATATTTAAAATTACAAAGTCCCAGGTCTATCCCATTGAAGTGCCCCTTCAAGCCAAAGTGGCGATAAATAGCAGAGGTGTATTTGTGGTTGGGGTTTTCTGCAGGTAATTTGGAAACAAAATGACAATTCTTCATGTGAATCAAGATTTTATTTCTCATTTACCATTTTAGTTTGTTTTGTTAAATGTTTTACTCTTGCCCTTTGACTTTTCTTTTTTGCTTTTATAATGGCCCAAATAAGGAAAAAGTTTTGAAAAGCAGAAAAAAAATACTTAGGTGAAATAAAAGCAAAGAAGTGGTAAAAAGAGAAAAAACAACATTTCTCCCGTGCTCTCCAGCTGTGATGCTATTTAAAATTAAGATGTTGTTTGACAGAGTTGTTTGGCTACTGCTATACCATGATAAACATTTTTAATTTGCTTTCCTCCTTTGAAGGTTTTTTTTTTTTTTTTTTTATTGTGAGGAAGCCAACATATATATCTCATAGGATCATAGAATCATAGAATGGTTTGTGTCAGAAGGGACCTTTAAAGATGATCTAGTCCAACCCCCCCACCATAAGTAGGGACATCTTTCACTAGATCGAGTTACTCAAAGCCCCATCCAACCTGACCTGGAAGAGTGCTATTGACGGGGCACCCACAACTTCTCTGGGCAATCTGTTCCAGTGTCTCACCACTCATTGTAAAAAATGTCACCTTTATATCCAACCTAAATCTACCTTCTCAGTTTAAAACCGTTACCCACCTTGTCCAGTCACTATAGGTCCTTATAAAAAGCTTGTCCTCATCTTTCTTGTAAGCCCCTTTTAAGCATTGAAAGGCCTCAATAAGGTGTTCCCAAAGCCTTTTCTTCTCCAGGCTGAACAACTCCAACTCTTTCAGCCTTTTTTTCATAGGAGTAAGTCCTCCTGCTCTCTGACTATTTTCATGTCCCTCCTCCGGACCTATTCTAACAGGTCCATGTCTTTGTTGTACTGGGGATCCCAGTGCTGAATAGTCTCACAAGACCAGAGTAAAAGCAGAGAACTACCTTCCTTAACCTCTTGGTGATGTTTTTTTTTACGCAGACCAGGATACGATTGGCCTTCTGGGCTGCAAGCATACACTGCTGGCTCATATCCAGTTTTTAATCCACCGGTATCTCCAAGCCCTTCTTCATAGGGCTGCTCTCAACCAGTTCATCCCCCGGTCTGTACAGATAAGATTTCCCTGACTCAGGTGCAGGACCTTGGATTTGGCCTTGTTGAACTTAATGAGGTTCACGTGATCCCATTCCTCAAGCTCATCAAGGTGACCCAGGAAGGTATTTCTTCCCTCTAGACCGTCAACCATACCACTCAGCTCAGTGTAACATGCAAATTTGCTGAGGGTGCACTTGATCACACTGTCTGTCCAACTAATGAAGATATTAAATAACATTTGTCCCAGTATAGGCTCTTGACAGGTAACACTCATTGCTGGTTTACACTCAGATATTGAGCTGTTGACCTTAGCTCTTTGGATGCAACTATCTAGCCAATTCATTGTCCTTCTAACAGTCCATCCATCAAATCCTCTCTCCAACTTAGAGGCAATAATGTTGTGGGGTATCATATCAAAGGCCTTATGGAAGTCTGGGTACATGACATCAATAGCTCTTCCCTTGTCCACTGGTGCAATCACTCCATTGTAGGAGGCCTGTAGATTATTGTTCCAATATGATTTACATTTTTACAGTGGACTTCATGATCCTTTTGCAAACAGCATCTAGCGAGTCATTACAAGAAGCCTGGTTTAGACAACACATTCTTTTACATGTTTCACAGAAAGAAAGCAGACCAAAACATACAACCAAGACCTGTTATTGGCAGAATTTTTTCATCTATAGAATGAATCATTTCCTTACAGTATTTCTTATTTATCTCCCATTCTGACAGCCTGAGACCCTTGTACCTGTTCTGCAGTATGAAATTATGCCGTTTTCATTCGTTCCAAAATTGATCTTTCATAATCATCATCCGTGGGCAATTGCCAGAACCAGGCCTCTTTTATATGTGTTCACACTCCCCTATTCATTTCACCTATCTCTGAGCCACAAGTTTATTTTATAAGATTTAGTGCCTTTGCCCTTGCTTTTACAATATTGAAAGCTGAAGGCCTCACCCACAGCTCAGGTCCAGTCTCCTTTTGCTTTCTTCATTATACACGCATATAACTTGACACTGACTCTTCTGCATAGTGGCTGAATATAGTGGCAAGACCACAGTGTATAGAAATGCAGCAGATTGTACTGATCTGTTACTTGGTAACGAGCTGCATGGCTATTTTGCAGTAGTTCAGACTGATGCAAATACTTCCAGAAGGAACCATATCTTATATTGTAAGAGAATTATGGGAGAGAGCCATATTTGGGCTCAGTGCCCAGCACTGTTGTTCTCAGAGTAAACATTTTACTTTTCTGTACTTCCAGTCCACAACCAAAATAGGAGAGCCTTGTCTAAAATTAGCTAGAGAGGCTCTTTCATCTTAACAACGTTTAGATTTGGTATTTCAAGTAAATGCTTTAAAAAGAGTAATTTTGTTTTACAGCAGCAGTCTCTTGGAATGTCTGGGCTGGATGCCCTTGGCCAGATCCACATAAAGTCTTCATAAGTGGGAAACGATCTTTATCTCCATTTATCCTTCTCTTTTTTTTTCCCTCTAATTTTAAAATACATTGGTTGGAGAATGCATTTCAAACTATGTGACACATCTTCTTGAGGCTTTGTGTGTCTATTAATAGGTAAGACTTGAACACGTGCTCCCACATCATGCCTTGTTGTGGGGACAGAATTGGATGCATATAAAATAGAAAAACAAATTTCAGCATCAGTTCATTTCAGATGCTAATGTGCACTTTTTGAAACCTCTTTCCAAATGACAACGAGTTCTGTTCCCTTAGAAAACCACATAGTTTCTTGCCATAAGGACTTCAGAAAGACAGTCTCTCTAAACTCAACTGTACTTGCTTTTCAAAATTCATTTTCTTGAGAAAAGAAAAACTGCAATACTTATTTAAAATACTTGACAGCCTGACGCTTGTACCAGTGAAGGCAGCAGTAAGCATTGTCTTGATTCCCGTGGAAGAAGGATCAGGTTCCTAGATAGCTACACAAATATTTACTAGGCTGGGAGGAGCCTGGTAACACCCCCTCCAAAATAAAGGTTGCAATATAGCCTTCATTTATAACTTCCTGTTCTCACATGTTAATAACTTCCTCATGCATTAGTCTTTCTGGCAATTCTCCATGTTTGGTTTCTGCCTGGAGGTGATGTGTGTATTTGGAACAAACTCATACTACACTTTTGACTAGGCAAGCAGCCAAAATGGCTGAGATTTGTTGCTTGGTCTAGAGGTAACTGTCCTTGAGGACTAGCACCTTCTCCTGAATGGGAAAAGAATTAGAATCGGCAAAGCTATTAAGTAATTCCAAGATCACTTTTAAGCCAGTGTTGGACCTTTTTGAAAGTGATTTAATGGTGTCATATCACATTATTATTGCTGTTTTATGTTTGAAGAAAGCAGTCCATTCAGAGTCTCAGTTAAGTCTTCTTAGGGGTCAAGAAGTGAATGAGTAATTCATTCTTAGCTTCCTCATTCTTTCATGTGGGTGTAGGAAGGAGACTGGAAGAAAGTACAGATGGCTTCTAGAATACCTTGTCTCCTTTACTTACATAAAATAATGTGCACTTCCTCTTGCATTTGCAGGAGTTAGCCAAACAGAAACTCTTCCTTCAGGTATTGAACACTGTATTTAAAACAACACAGATCAACTAACTAAAATATTTTTATTCCTTTGAAAAGCTAGGAGGCTTTCTCTCCAATTTTGACATTTTCTGAGTTTCTTCAGCAGAAATAAATGAAGTCAAAGATACTTGTCTCTCCTTTGTTAATTGCAGACACCAATTTGAAAGCTTAAGTACACAGCTTTAAAGGTGTAGGTAGGATATGTTAATTCTTATTTCCCTATTCCTTTTTTCCCTCAATAGGAATCCTATCTTCAAAAAATTCCTGCCTTGTGATTTTTTTTTGACACTTCAGAAGCACACTATCACAGCTCTGTATATTATAACAATTCTGAATAAGAATGTATGGCATTTCCTTGCTCCTGTAGAGGAATTGAGACAGGATATTGATTCAGACATTCTGACTCTGCAAACCTCTCTCTTTTTCCTTACCCATATGGTCTGGTGTCTCCTATATGTGCAGTGTCCTGAATGTTGCTTGACAAAAAGACTATGGTAGGAAAATATGAAAAGACTGAAGGTTTTTGGCTGGTTGTTTCTTTCCAGTTTCTAACCATTGAGTAAATAAAAGTGAAAAATGGTACAAACAGAAGAAGTTTTTTCAGGAAAAATCATATTTGGAGTTTGTAGCTATGGCAGATAACTCTGGGTGACAGGAGAGACTTGCACTTACTTGGGGTGGACAGGTGCACCTGCACAGATCTGAGCTCTCTCCAAAATGGCAGGATATCAGTCAACTGCAATCCAAAAGCTATGCGATCCTGCTATCTGAATGCTATGTCAGAGCAAATATAGTTCGCTGTTCAGCAAGGCTTATTAGCTTGGAATCATCAGCGTACCAACACAAGTATCCAACTTCTGGAGCGTAAGCAGACATCAGCCCATAGCATACCCCACAGATATATCCTGAATGTTCCCAGTGAAGCAACCACTGAATTTATTTTCTCACTTCAGCAGCAGAGAAGATTTCAACTCATAACTGAAGGCCTCCACTATGAGGCTTTATCTAGCAAAATTGTTCTGGTGTGATCCTGATGGAGTTGCATGGGAGACGATCTGAAGCGTTAACTGAGCCTCTCTTCCAGGACACCTAGTGTTGAGTGGCAAAAAGAAGTTGACCTGAGATAGGTATCCAGCTAAAATATTTTAATTTTTCTGGACTTTGCCTGACTGGATGGAACGAGGAGAGCAATGAAGTGTAAACATCTATCTGAATTACTTCTAATAACTTGACCTATCTCAGTCCATAGGATCAGATGGCTGCATCCCTGGTGCTGAGATAAATGGCTAGTGTCTTTGCACAGGAATTCCCTGCCATATTTGAAAAGTCATGGAACTGGAGGACAACCCCGATAACTGGAGAAAGGCAAATACTGCATCCATTTCGAGACAAGGTCAAAAGGTCAGCCTGGGGAAAAACAGGCCAGTCAACCTCACTTTGGTCTCTGGAAAAATAGTGAAACAAGTCCTTTGGAAATGTGTTTTCGGCCACATGAATCACCTTCTGATGACTGGGAACAGACAAGATGGATTTTCCAAGAATAAATCACGGCTGACCAAACCAATTGCCTTCTATGCCTTCCAATTGCCTTTAAGGGAAGACCAGTGAATGTCATCTACCTCCTAGAAAGCCTTTAGGCACTGTCTTCCACAATGTTTTACTACCCAAGTTAGGATGTCACAATCTGGCTGGGTAGTTAATCAGAAGCGGTTACATGGTCAGCCTCAAAGGGTAGAGTTTGACGGGTCCTGCCCTACCTGGATGTCAGTAACAAGCAGACTGCCACATTTCTCCTGTTTAATATCTTTATCAATGACCTGGAGGAGGTGAGAAGTGCATACCTGTCAAGTATACAGATGACACTAAACTGAGGGAAATAGTAGATGCATTCAAGGGTTTGGCTGCCAAACACAAGGACCTTGACAGGAACAACACAGGCTAGAACTGATTAACTGGGGAGTAGCTCTGTAGAAAAGGCAGATAGTAAACCAGATACGAGCTCACAGTGTGTCCTGGTGGCAAAGGCGGCCAACAGTATCCTGGGCTATTGAAACACAAGGGTCAAGGGAAGAGATTACCTCCCTCTACTCAGCATTAATTAGACCACATTTAGATATTGTGTCTTGTTTTGTACACACCAGAATAAGAAGGACTTCGGCAAAGTGGAGCAAGTTCAGCAAAGACCACCAACATTGAAGACTGAGGCTTGGAGCACTTGCCTAGTAAAGAGAGGCTGATGGACCTAGGCTTGTTCAGCCTAGGGAGGAGATAATTTTGGAGGGATCTGATAACAGCCTGTCAGTACAAGCAAGGAGGATATTAAGAAGATGGGGCTAGGTTCTTTCTAGTACTGCAAAATGAGAATACAGGAGACAACAGGCATAAGTTCAAACAACAGAGAGAAACATTTACATTGCAACAGTCAAGTCACCAAATGGGTTGCCAGAGAGGCTGTATGCTCTGTGTCTTGAAAGATTTTCCAGACTGAATAAAGCTCTGAGCACCCTGAGCAACCTGGTTTGACATCACAGCTAATGCTGTCTTGAGCAAGAGATTGGGCTGGAGACCTTGTGAATTCCCTTCCAAATGGATATATCCAATGATCCTATAAATGCATATTTCCTCTCTCATTATTTGTCTTGTTTTGACCATACATGACAACATATAAATATGTTTATAACACTATATGTTTATTACATCCAGATTAGATATTAGGTAAAAATGCTTTACAATGAGGGTTGTATAACACTGGATCAGGTTGCCCAGAGAGGTGGTTGATACCCCATCTCTGGAAGCATTCAAGGCCAGGCTGGATGAGGCACTGAGCAACCTGATCTAGTCGAAGATGTCTCTGCTTCTTGGAGGGGGGTCGGACTAGATGACCTTTAAAGGTCCGTTCCAACCCAAACCACTCTATGATTCTATTCTAAAATTACTGTCTTTAGTCAAATTAAGGCACTTTGGGAGAAGTGGAGAATCAGATAGGCCATATCAACACAAGTAGTGTAATATTTTATTGAGAAAAAATGTTATCTAACCTTGTTTTACAATTTATCTGTTCAGGGGACTGTTTACATTTTTAAATGGAGTGGGTTTTTTGGCCTTGCTTTCAGTCATTAGAGCTTGTTAATTTTTTTTTTGTGCTGGACAAAAGAGGTAATTATTGACGTTTCATTCCCCAAGTAGGTACTAATGGCCTGTAATCAAGTCATCCCTCAACATTTTCTTTGATTAAATTAAACAAATTGAGTTTCTGAGTCTTTCTGCAAAGTATATTTTTAATCCTTTATATCACTTCAGTGGATCTTCTCTGAACCCTCTCCAGTTTAGCAATCTGGAGCCAGAACACTATGTATGATTATATTATTTTCTTTTCTATTTCTTTTTCCAACCTCTTTTTTTTCCTTTTGCATCACAAAACCCACTGACATCCAGATCCTGGATCGGTTCCCACCAAATGCTGATATCAATCTGTGCGTTTGTAGTGTGCTCTTCTTACGCCTGGGTGGAAGAGTGTTAACATGAACTTAGAGTTTGGCTGCCTGCCAGGGCTGACATGAACTTTCCCCTGCAATCACCACATCAGGATTTCCACTTGCAGTGTCAGGGTTGGAGACAGCCATATTCTGAATGGAGGAAGATGAAGAAGAGGCAACTGCAGCCATGTGTCTGTCACACCAGCCAGTGATAAAGGAGTGTGTCTGCCACACCAGTAAAAAAGAGAGGAAGGGTGATGAGGGAGCTGTGTGCAGTCCTCCTCCTGTACAGAGAAACCTGAACTACATAGTGCTTCTTTAATGCTGCAAAAGATTCTTAATTTATGTGATTTAAAGATGGAAAAGATTACTGGAACACCCAGACTTTCTATCAAGGCTATTGTTTTTCATCCACTTATTCTTGTAATTATCCCAGCAATTCCTAAGTGGCAAAATTCATCCAGGAAAAGAGTCAAACTCAGTTCAAACTGGTGTCTAAGTTAGGAGCACAGTCCCTGTAGGTTTCCTCCATAGTCAATGGAAAAGACTGAACTTCAAAGGGAAAATTTGAATTTCTGAGAGATCTAGCATGACAGGCACCAAATTTGGCCCTCTGAGATAATCACTACAGAAAGGCAAAGTCAATTTGGACCTTTGTCTTGATTTGGAGACATGAGGAGTTTTTTTTTCTCTCGGGATCCTTACCCAATGGTTATTCATCCTGTCATTTTATTTCCTTTCTAAAGTATCCTGTCTTTGATTTTCAGCCATGAACTCCAGTTACGTCTTCCTCTAGTAGGTCAGAGAATCCTTTGTAACCACCATTTCATTCCTGAAAAAGGAGCAGATTTGCCACATGCTGGAGAGCAGCAGATTAAAGGAGACTGCAGCCTTCTCTTACTAAGTGTTAATCTGCCAAGTACAGTCTCATATAGATGATGGGGAATTCCTTGCAGCTGCTGCCACTTCTCAGCATTACCCAGGGAACTGGAGAGGGCCTGGCCTATGACCAGAAACTGGTGAAAACAAGAGTACATGGTCAAGACTACCTGTTCTACCCTTTCTGAAGATATGAAGACTTTACTTTTGTGCTGCATGCATAAGTGTTCAAAACCAACATACTCTTCTTGGCCTTCTTTTTCAGTCCTTCACTTGCTATTGCGTTGCCCCTAGATGGAGATAATCTTTGGAAAGATCTGATGGATTCCTAAAATTTTTGTTCCTGGTAATAAACAAGAAGACCAGCATCAAGGTAACTTGCAATTCACAGTAGTCGTTGCAGAGGCAGGCAGAGCCAAGCTGAGAAAGGATGTCTCTTGAGATATGCCCTGACCACCAGCTTAAATCAACTTTATGAGATTTCCTCAGAGTCTCACAGAAAATATGGCGTAACAAAGAATCAGATCACTGCTTCCTAAATTGCCCAGTAATTGTTATGCTTTTAGTCCATCCTATCTCAATGTTACATTATCCTGTCTCTGGAGTTACAGCTGTCACTAACCTAACTTTGCTTGATTCTCGAGTGGCATCCTATGATGCTTGAAGTGCCTGATGCTCTATTTGTGAGTCCTTACAACGAGTGGAAATTAATAGCACTGTCTCACAAGCTGTGATCTCCAGTAGCTCAGGGAATTGTGCAGTAAAGAAGTCTGAGCAGATATTTTGTGCATTTCCTAACAAGTTGCTGCCTGAGTGCGCAGTCATTAACATCACTCTGGCAGTTGCCAGCTGCTGCTTTGGACAGCCTCTGAATGAAGAGGTCAGCTGCACACGATCAAGTCAGCTGAGTCAGTGATCCTTAATCTACCCTCCCGTTGAAATGGAACTCTGATGCACATCCTCCAACTGAGCGAGGAGCCCACCCTAAACAGGTGCTGGGCGGCTCAGCCAGATAAACCCCTCTTGGAACGAGCACAGAGATCTTCCTGTGAATCCAGATACTTGAAACGTGTCAGAATAAATAGAGGTTTTCGTGGGACTGTGGGTGTGTATGCAACATATGTCAGTGCTCTATAGACTAGAAACTGTCCAACGCGATTAGAAAGGAACATGGAAAAGCAACTTTTCAAAACACCTCCTTGGTGACTGAGTCCATGGAGGAACATGGAAGTCCATTCTTCCATAGCCAATTTTGGCACTTTATCCTTTCCAGTGCAACAGTAATTAAAAGCCGAGTATTCCAATGGAGGAAAAGAGTGTGCTAACAATGCTCCCACTCAAAGGCAATATTTTTACTGTAATGTCTATTTTATGCCCTCAAGAGCCTGTGTAATGTGCATCTCTGAAAGTGAACTGGGCCTGCTTCTGAGTCAAGAGGTACTGTATGTATTACAAGATTCACGTAGCTATCTCTGCCTATTACATAGGCATGCACGTGCATAATACAAAGCACAATTCATATCACTGCTAGCAGGGTATTTTTTTCCAACAAAGGAAATAGGCTGGACCTATCAAAAATAACTTAATTGGGAATATTCATACAGGCCAAGCTTTTGATCTGTCTGACACTTTCTGTTCTCTTACAACAGCTGTTGTCTTAACAGAACACAACCTTCAAAAACTCGGTAGAGGAAGACATTTAAAGGTTTGTTTTTAAACTGCACTTTTGAAATGGTAGTACCTCATCACTGTGCCTCAGAGGTGTTTCTGGGAAGTAACGTGTACTTGTGAATGACCTAGTCGAAAAGGGATGAGGGTTGGATGAATCTACGGATACGTGAAGAACTTGTTGATGAATTACGTCACAACTACCAAGAGAGTGATAAATGCAGAAGAAAAGCAATTTATGTTCAGGCTGGGTAATTTTGAAATTGTTCTAGTGTCTGTTCAACTGCTAGCACCTATTACATAGTTAGAAAAGAAAGTCTGATGTATGTCTGGCTATGTTCTATCAACTAAGACCTCCAATAAATCCAAAGGTTGAGATTTTCCATTCCTTAAGCTTCTTAAATAAGAAACCATAAAGAGATATTTTTTATTTTTAAAATGTTTTTTTTCAGGCATCCTACGATAGAGACATACAAAATCTTACAGTTAGTTTTATCCAACAAGACACAAGGGCTATTTAAACATCATTAAGTGTATGGATTCTGTGACAGCTCTGTGACAGAAAGGATTAGACTAGTGATGCAAAGCCTAGTCTGTGGATGGCTTGTGCTCTCTTATATAAACACAGAGCTGTATCTTCCCACATCTTCTACTGTAATATCATAAAATTATATGATTCTATGACTCTACCAACATCACAATCTTCCCATCCAAGTTTTCACCTTCCACCATTTTCCTTCTACTTCTTTGATGGCTGGAAGTTGTACATATGCAGTTTAACCTGTTGTACCTCGTGTTTAAACCGAGGAGGGATGAGCACACCATCACTGTTTGTCTGTTTTCACAGATGTGAGACATTTCAGGGTGTTTTTTCCTGAACCCATCAGGAAGACAGAGAGATGCCATTGTGGCTTTAAGCCATTGTTGTGCTCCTTCTCCTAGAACCTCCTGGGGGCAGTTTCAAATTAGCTGGTCTTTCTAAGAGCAGTCCAGCCAGGCATCATTGTAGTATGTTACCAAAATGGGCCCATCACTCCCCCATCCTTTGCTTTACTGAGATTTTCAAAGATGTTCTAATGAAGACAGTCCCATATTTATTTTCTGTAGCATATACACTAAGAGAATCTTCCCTCTAGCAGACCATGATATTGGGAAATACCTTATACCACTTTCAGATAACATAAATAAGACAGAACAGGATGGACCAAGAAGCAAGAGGACTCCTCCTTTGCCTTTTGCCTTTCACTAGTTAAGACCAGACTTTCTGATCTATCTCTGTAATATAGCTCAGCAGAAGCATGCATCCAGGCTGAGTGCCAGTAGAAAGAATAGTTTAAAATGCAGTGGGTACAAAGTTTAGCCTTATATATGACCTAGAGCTGAGTCAGCCTTATGCACAGTAATCTGGGAGGCAAGTAGGAGCACAGATTTCTCAGAAGATAGGAGATGAAGAGGAAAGCATGATAAAATTTTGAAAACAAAGCAGAAGGCTGAAAAAGAAAAGCTCAGAAAAAAATGTTGTGAAAAGGACCAAAGGAAGGGGGAAAAGCAATTGAGGGTCAGGTTGGAGCTGAGGGAGAAGTGGAGGATTAAGGATAAGAGAAGTACACTGACTCTGGCCCAATTTCTTTGTCCTTTTCTTTGGCCTTTGTGAAGGCACAACCAGGGCTTTGGGGTCTAGTGAATTTGCTTTCCTTTCTTTCCCTGTACACTCCCTAAAATCTATTGACGCATGCAATTTGCAACTGCAATGTGATTTCCAAGCAGTGTGTATGGTAGGAAGTGTTTGAAAGAGTAGGCCTGTATAATAGCAAGGTCTTCAGAGCGTGAACTAGATTCTCAGCTGGTATAAACTGAGAGCACTCCATTGAATCCCCATACTCTTTAGTCTTGAATTAAGTACCAAGCACGTTAGTGACTGAATAACTACAGGGGAATCTCCTTTTTAACTCCTAGAGGCCCTACCTGGGTCCTTGAGCTCAAACTTTTTGTCTCTTTAGAAACTTAAACCATGTTTGTTCCATTCTTACATCCACTGGAATTTGCAACATATTGGCTTTGTAGTCTGGACAAAGCTTGAAGATTTCCCCAAACACAGTGTGAATCAAACCACACAGGAATGTTTGTAAAAAACATCTTGGACCCTTTGAAAACATATTCAGTTCTCAGAGGCTCTAATGCATTCCACATTTGGTCATTAAACACTAATTGGTAACACGCTGTGGATGGGTTCACTCTCTGACCAGTCAGTATTTCCTAGGTCACAGCACTGCAAGACCTCAGTGCCCTCGCGTGACCTGCCCTTTTGAACTTTTAATCCTTCAACTCGTCAGAGAGCATTAGTAGCTCAGGCCACTTTGGAAACCACAGGCATATTTTTCCCTGGCTGTTTCAAAGTTTGCTTGGTTTCCCCTCCATCTCCCGCTCCCACCCCCTCCTCACTGATGATGCAGGATGTCTTTTGGGAGCCTAATTGAAGGCTTCAAAGTGCCCAATAGTTTATTATGAAACTATTGTCCTTGGTAAATGTCATGAGACTCATGTTTTATTATATTTATAACCTTTTTTTCCATTAGTCTGCCATTTCCCTGAGAAATTATGACCTTGGCTCTATCAGTTTGACCAAGCTGGTTTTATATATAGCAAATGTGTAGATGTGCAAAAAAAAAGAAGAGAAGAAAGGAAACCACCAAATAGCATTCTATTAAAACAGTGCTCATACTGGCCCCTCCTCGACCATGGTAAGAAATTTAATGGATGTGATAAGGGAAGAAGTCGGGAAACAAATTATGCCAAATATTAAAGTCTCAGGTGGACTCCAGTGGACATAGGACAATAGATCCTGGTTGCTGTCAGGTCTATTGTTTAAAATAAATTTCACTTGATATTTCTTATCAGAAACATGTTTAGGATTTTCCCCTCTTCCTGCTTCTTTCCTCACCTTCACTCACTTTGAGTTTTCTCACCGTTTGTTTTGGACAAATTTAAGCCATTTTCTTAGCTATATAAAACGCTCCATGGTCTAACTCTCAGGATAAACTACATATAAACTGTATCTCACCCTTCACAGCAGCTCGGAGGATGACATCTCTGCAGGAATATGGGAGAGAAATAATCTGGGCACACTGAATGCAGGGCTATAAGCTGGGGTGGGTCACAGGGAGCTTTTCAAACAGCGATCCCTAGATCCTTTCTAAGGGATTCCCCAGAAGTAATTAAAAACCATCAAGCCTGTTATCAGCAGATGTATATATGAAATATTGAGGTCTGCACTTCTCACCTGGAGGGTGTGGGGGGCTGTGGGCTGGGCAGCAACTAGTGCTTTCACTCAAGGAGGGACCCAGAGCATTTCTAAACAAAGCAGTAAATGAACCAGTGCCAGGAAATGTTCCCAGTCACAGGAACGTGACTGTCCGCAACTTACATTGTTAGACCAGCACCGGGCACATTAATTTACTGATATAGACTTAGCCAGAATAGCTGAGCTCTGGACGTATGATCTTAAAGGAGAAGGTTGATCTCTCATTTAAGAAAAGAACATACTTAACTGACGTTGGTCTTGCTCGCCTCCCACTGGGAGTGGATGAGGTCAAATTCATTAAAGTCTGTCTTTGAGAAGAAAATGTTATGAAAACCAGTGTGGGTTTTTTTAAGGATAATTTTTTTAAAAATAAGTTTGGAGTTGTTTCCATGCTGCAGGATTTTAAATGGTTCAATTTTTCACTCTCTTAGCCAACCTCTTAAACAAACAAAGCAGTTCTCACTGTGGATATTGAAAGAGTTCTCCAACTGCCTGCCTTCCTGGCCCAAAAAATGCAACAAATTTTTAGTATAGAGAACTTTTTCAGAAGACTATGTCTTTATAAGAAACTTCACTTTTGAAAGAATAAAAAAATAGAAGACAATTTTGAAAGAAAACACGTGGTTTTTAATTACAATCTGGCCAGTGGCATTTATTAATTCAGATCACAGAAACTGATATTCACTTCTGCTTTTTACTACCTCTCCTGCAAAGCACCCATGTATATTGTGTATATTTGTTATCTATTCCTCCAGATCAGCAAAGGAATGATCTATCCTGTCCTTCAAGGGTTCTGTCCTCTTGCCTTTGCCCCTCCCATATGTCACTGATGGTATGTTAAGCCGTTACAGTCCTGTTCTTGGCAACATACCTACTTTTCAATGCTTCATTCCCAATTCCCACGTAAGGGCTGACAGACTCTGGTGACCTTTTGCATCAACACTTGTTTACTAAAATTAGATTTTTTTTTTCTTCCTGGCATATAACCAGACAGATTGTACTCCTCAACCTGTCATCTGTGTAGGGCAGGCAGCCCCAGAAACTGATGATGCAGAGGATGAAATTTCTTCATGAAGAGTAAAAGGAGCTCAAGGGGGAAAAAAGCAAAAGCAAATTATGTTCTAGCAGATTGTATGTACCTATCCATAGTGTGTATACACATTCACGTATGATATTAAGTGATGGTGTCAGCCACAAAATGTTGGGAGTTTAGATACAGGTCAGATAAGCATCCAGCTATTTAGATAGTTCATTTGAAATGAAAGTTCATTTGAATTTACAATTCATAGAAGACATTGGTAAAAATCCAATAGAATTGAACATTGCAGACTTACTGAACATCTTTAGGTGACTGGAGGTAATGCTTGGAGTATCTGAATTTCCTCACGATATTTCCATGATTTCTTGTAGACTGAAAGTGAAAATTAAAATGAGGACTAGGAAAGGAAAGGAATTTGAGGAATAAGTCTGTTCCAAAGGGAAGAGCTGCTTAATGTTTGACCATTATTAAGCCCACAGAAATAAGCTACAAAGGGTACATTCATCCTAACCTATGAATAACATTACACCTAGACTTATCTTAAGAATTATGGTCCCATGATGCTTACCAGTGTATTAGCAGAAATGAAGCAATCACTGTCCTACAAACTTCACAATCTGGCTCATTTTGAGATCTAAGAAGGTGACAAGTAACTAGGAGAAGACAGTGAGAAGGTTAACAGGAGGTTTTGGCAATTTGAAACTAGCTATACACAGAGACTTTCTTTTTTTTTTTTTCCTGAATAATGAAACATTTAGTTAAAGGGACCTAGGCTACTAATCTTTTTTGAATTAAGAAGTCATTCAGCTTCCATTGGAGCTCATAGCTTGCATAAACTGCTGGGTCTCTCTTTTCCCACTGCAAGTGTCTGACATTAAACTTGATGCTGTACATTACTGCACTTTTTGGGTGACTGGTGTGTCGGGGCTTCAGCATCTGCACTGCTCCAGACTCAGTGAGACCCACTCCCAGTAGTGGCTGTTCCACATCACTCTTCCTTTAGATCACCAATTCGGAGAGCTAACTGAAAGTGTGTGTTAACTATATCCCTCCAAGCTGGACTTGAATGCTAACATAAAATTATCTTTAAGGCCAGCTTGCATATCTTAAAGGAACCAACAGTGTCTGCAGATGCGTGCAGAGGGAAAGGAGGAACTGAGCAGTCCTTCCAGCAGACCAGTGAGTCTGATTCTGCCGTGACGTACAAGGAGCACGGTACTGCTATCCTCTCCAGCAGGCAATACGTCAGGGCAGAACATTGCTTGTGTGACTGCTTTGCTTGGCCGAACAGCCCACATACTTTCCTATGTGATGCTGAGGAAAGCGGAGTGTAGACCATCAAAGCCTGAAGTTTTCATTCTCTTCATGTGGTTACATTCACATTTGTGACACTGCAAGTGACGTAAAGGGAGAGGAAAAGGCTTCTTTTTCAGCTAGATGCCAACACAGAGATATTATCCGTCCACTGATTTTAATCTTCCTTCACAAATACTCGTGTATAACTTGATCCAAGACCCTGAAGTTGTGCCGCCTTCTCTACTCCTGCTCTCAGGTTTCTTAACCCTTCACAGCAAAGAGGTGGGAACATCACTGCCTCATATTCTATGAGGACAAGGAATATTTCATGTTCCTTAAGCTCATTTGCTGCAGCATGTTTATACCTGGAGGCAGTTACGGAGCGTCAAAATGCAGCTGGCAGCTTACACCACCTTAAAATGCAGAAGTAAATACTAGAACCCCTAACTGAGGAAGAAGGGAGAATTCTGATCTTGTCCTGCCAAATTAAAAGGAAAAGCATATCAACAGGAGATCAGCTGGGCATTCTCACAGTAGAAAAAAATGTTGAAGTAGTTTTTAAATGAAGAAATTTATTTTTTGGCAAAAAGTGGTTTTTCCTCTTACAGTATATTTTTGTTGGAAATGCTTGACTTCCTTAAATATAAAAACAATCAGACCACTGACACCAAAATATTTTAGTCAGATAAAAGTCTGAAACAACTCTTTTGGGTTAGCTGGCTGATGTTCTTCACGTTTCTTCACCTCCTTGTTCTTTTGTATGGGCTTTTTAGGCATATTATGTGTTCCACGATGGACTTTCTTGCATGCTTAGTCACAAAGACTGTCTTCATTGAATCCTTTCTACTCTTTAACAAGAAGATCATGATTTATTTGAGCAAAGGCCCTTGGCCAAGAGAGTTAACTTCTTAGGGGAAGCATTCCAGGTTCCACGAGAAACAACACTCTCAGTCAGAATATTTCAGTTTTCATTTCTTTGCTGAAAACGTGAACTCTCCTGAGAAAATACTGGTATGTTTTGCTTTCTTTGAAAGTGCCTTGCGTACTCCTTATACTATCTCAACCTTTTCTGCAGGTGAAAGATTGACTGTTCTCTGGATTTCTGCATGCTGTCATTGTTTTCTTTTTTTCATTTTCACTTAAAATTTCCAGAGAGTGATAGTACAGGGGCAACACCGATGATTCATTTTCTTACCATCTCTAGTCAGCAGTGTTGTGGCTGTGACAGGTATTTTCCCTTTTGCTTTCCCCTGAGAGTCCCTTACATGTATCACTGGAAGATATGAATTTTATACAAACTCAGTTTTATAAAAACTCAGTTTTATTGCTTATCCATGATCAGTGGAACTAACTGGATCCTCTCTGTTGGATTCAATGGGCTTTTTGGGGTGTCGTTCATAAAGCCAGTCATTATATTGGACAGAATAAGTGATAACCAGTGTCATCTCGTTCTCCTAAATCAGCAATGTCTACACTCAGTTGAGTATTCCCCTTTTATTACATCAAAATGTCAATGCAAGCAACTCATAACTTGCTATCAATGCCTGTACCTGCTCGCTCTCCTTACTCAATGACTTTGCTGTTTTCTGGGGTTGTGCTTTGACAGCTCTGGCTCCAGTCGTGGGCCATCCTCAAATCGTGGGCCATCCTCAAGTCGTGGGTGATCCCTTGCATGGAAACATGCATAGAAATAGGCACTAAACTAAGAGTCACCTTTGTAAAACCAAACATCTTTAATTCACTGTCATTCATCTTTTTTTAAAAAAAACAGTAATGAATAGTGATTGCCTTTCAGTAACATGCATCACACAGATTTCTCTATGTTTCCCCTTCAACGTTATTCCTTGAGTTAGTCCTGTGTTTTTAAAAAATCTTAATACATCACATCTATAACTACTATTTTTAATCATGGCATTATTCTCAGGTTTTTTTGTTCGTATGTGAAGGGCAAACTGACCGCATATGGTGCCAATCATGGATCTAAACCAAAGAAACTGTGGAACTATAACTGGTCTAGAACCCGTGTTGAGAGGTCACCATCTTGTCATCTGCTTCAAGAGAGACTGGTCCAAACAGTCTTTCAGAAACAAAATGGAGTTACAATAAAGGTCAGAAGTTTTGAATTTCCTGAGCTGAATATTTTTCTTCTGTGTGAATGTGTACGGTGAGGAAGAATGAGGTTCTTTGGTTGCGATTCAGTTTAGTTGATGGCTGAGAAGGAAAGAAATACTCAGAAATGTAATCAAAACAGCAGCAATTCTCAGTGCCTGAAGTGTTTTGCAAGTGTTTTATTTAGTTTTTTTCATGTCTCGACTGCCTATCCCAAGACTGGATATGCTTTGTATTCAGTTTTTTGGGTGGGATGGTTGGTAGATAGGGACTTGCAAGACCTGAGTTCAGAGGTGGCTTCACCACAGATTTCCTGCAAGACTTTGCACAAGATGCTTAGACACTCTGATATATTTCTATTTCCTGCTGAATGAAGCAGGAACAGAGCACTAAACACCTTTGCCTTGGTTTTCCTGCTTAGAAAATGGGTATGATACTTCATCACTACCTCTTAGAAAAAAAAATACATATATTAATGATCAGCTTTTTAAACTGTCAGAAAATTCCATTATTATGTGATTGGCTGTCAGTAAAAATATTGTTCATTTTCACTGCACGTGCCCAGGACAACCAGACCTATGAACTTCACTTATGGGGAGGAGTTTTCCAGTGTCTGGTGAAAGCAGGTGAATGATGGTTCTGGCAGAGCAGAGGAAAATGTGAGCATTGCATGGGGAAACCAAGGCAGTGAAAACTTATGGGATGAAGTGACAGTGCCATGAAGGCATTTTCCACTGAGTTGTTTCTTAGATGCGTTTTGGTTACAAGATCATCTTGTAACCTTCTGATGGGTTCAGAGAGATGGTGGGTTTTTATTCTTTCCTGTAAATCTTTGTATTTCAACATAAAAGAAAATACTATAGTAAGAAGCATTCATTTTCTTTTTAGTGAATCTTACCTGGTTTTGATAAACAAAAAATCTAGATTGTGGTGTCTTTTATTTGTAAAGTGTTTTTTTGTTGTGTGGGTTTTTTTTTTTTTATTTAAGAGATTATAATTTAAGTCCACAGTGACCTTTTTTGCTTTTAAAAATATCTTTTTGTTCAAGTTTTCAATGATGGACTTCTGTGGAGAAAAAATCTCGCTTTCAATAAAATAACAGCATTTTGAGTACAAAAAATTATGCTAAAATATCTACTTGAACCAGGGGTTTGGGTTTTTTTGTGCTGTTGCCTTCAATATTATTCATAAAATGCAATCCCAGATGGTCTTGGGAAGTAAGCTTATCGGCTGCCTGAGCTCTAGTCTACCCAAGGATCCAGCTATGACATTTCAAACAATGACCTGAAGAGCAGCCAGTACTGGAGAAGATGTGACCACCATCTCAAGCAGCTGGTGATCCTAAAATGCAAAGCAAAACAGAACTGGAGATGTTTAAAAAGCATCACAAATCACCACTAAAGTGAATTCTGCATGAAGAATCTCTCACAAGTGCTATATGAAAACAAGGGAGCACAAAGTTCTTTTCAGGCTAAAAGCAGTTGTATCACCTTAGAACAGTAAACGAAGTTACAATAGCAGGTCTGAGGTGGGGTTTTTATGAAATGATGAAAAAGCACATAACTTCCCACGCTTCGGTTTCCTCCACTGCAGGTGGGAAACAATGCATTATCACTCCCTTTATGAAGCGTTTTGAGAGGGATGTAGCCTGAAGAGCCTCCTATTGTCAAGAAAAAGAGACGAGTATGCCAGAGCTCCCATCTGTGATCATCAGTGGACAAAGGTGTTTTCTTAGGCAGACAATTTGACTGAGAAACATTAATTCTCTCAGTTTTCTTTGTGTGCAGCAGAATTTGAAGCTAAGCATGGGGAGCAACGGTGATTACAAAACCCTTCCCTTGAAAATGTCTTTTGATCTCTGGCCTCCAAATTGCATCAACCTGCTTCCCTTCTAAGAACTGTCTTGGTTCTTAGAAACAGCCAGTGTTCATGGGGCTGCTTATGAGCTTGTGCTCTAACGGAGATATAGGCAGAAGGAACTTGAAATGCTCCAGTTAAAGGTCAGAAGTTTTCTGGGTTTTAGTTTTACATATGGGAGATACTTATTGGTGATTTTTATTTCCTTCACTCTGCCCCATTTTTGTCTAGTCAGCTCGAGGAAGAGATGTGGGCTTTCATCCAACAGCATGTAACATGATAAATATGCCTCTGTGTTTTAATGCCTGGCATAGTGTCCTCTGGAAATAGACTTGAACAATGACAACTATACTTGGCATTTGGTGGAATCAGCTGGGTTATCTACGGATCACGAGGTCCAAATAGGAGAGCTGCAAGCCCAGAAAAGTGTTTGTTTTTTTTTCCAGCAGAGCTGACTTGTTCCAACCTTACTTTTGCTCTCATATCTAAAATCCCTTGTCAGGAATTCCTGTCTCTTCCTCATAGGTATTAGACAAAAATAGGGAATGCTGTGGAGGGAGACCCTGCAGATTAAGCAGCCTTACACAGTTTTCTTGGAAGCAGGGTATTTCCGGGTGCCAAATGCAAATTTGTGTCTTGGAGTCTTGCAGAACAATAAAAAAAAAAAAAGTTGTTTTCTTTTGACTGAATTTACAGCGAGTTATACATTTGGAGTTCAAATCACTCGGAAATGAGCTTGGCAGATGCTGGCTGTGATAATGATGCTGAACTAGGGGAAATGATCTGGCTGTACACCTAAGAGATGAATCATGCTACATCACAGACTTATTTTTAATATAGAGTAGCATGTCTCAAACTTTTATATATCCCTCCAACTTCTCACGTGGCGTTTTTGGATGCAGTTCCCCCACCCACAAGTAGCTGGCAGTGGACTTTACTGACGTAACATAGGATGTAGCACCTGGCTATGCTACTATTCATTGGATGCATTTCATGCTTATCTGGAAAAAAACACTACAATTGCTTTTTCTATTTTTCCTTTAAGAAATTAGACATCATAAAAATTCTCAGGAAGGAATCTTTACAGCACCCTTATCCTGTGTTGACATCCAGACTTCCTTGTGCTTTATACATAATTTCAGTGACTAGTAACTTAGGAAATTCAGAACCTTCATCTCTAACTCATTGCTTCCTAAGCTGCATTAATTTAGGCTTCGGCATACGTACAGAGGCAGTCAAGGTACCTAGCTTCTACTTAAGCACAGCTGAAATCCAAATACGAAGCGGCATTTGTCTGCCCATGATGTAGTTGGCTTGAACCCATCTTTGTCTATAGCAACATCTTGCTAGGTATATGCAGTGGCAGGGCTTCAGCCATCTGTGGAAATGTACAGCTACAACAGGAGGCATCCTCAGAGACTAGACCCATCAGCTGCGCATGGCTTTTCAGGCTTTCAGTTTTAGACCTAGATTTACTTAAGTTGCACTAATGTACCACACACAGCATGCAGATCTTCCTTTTAGTTTGCACCCTTAGATGTATTGATAAGCATTCTTTAATATATATTAAATTTTTACACGAGGTAAATGTCAGCTATTATTGACAGAAAAGCTGACCTGGTTTCCAAAGATGTTGGTGTTTATATATGAGAGCTCACCACTGATGAAAATCAAACACTTGTTTCCTGACATTCTGCCATATGGGCTAAGGGAGGATTTCCAGAGGTTAAAAATAATTTACTCAAAGGTGATTACCTGCCATGTTCTTCTAAAGTTCCCCTTATTACCCTTCCTACACAAATACATCTATTAATCATTAATCTCTAAACTTCCATACAGCGAGTGTGTTTCAGATCTGATCCACTTTCTGGAAGCCACTGCAAGTTCAGACAATCTAGAGAATGACTGCTGATGAATCTCTGTAGGTTTGCTTTCTTTTCCACTATAAATTTATTTTCACACTGCTTCTACTTATCTGCTAGTGATCGCTATTAGAGGCAGGATAGGGAGACTTCTGGCCTAACCCAGTCTGGCCATTCATACATTCCTGCTCTTAGCGTTATATACTAATGCTGTCTCTGGATTATGCAATTAATCAGTTACAGAGGATATGGAGATTTAATTACACCAAAGAGAGGAAGATGATATCATTGATTATTTTAAGATGGAAACATCTGAAAAAAAAGCATAAGTAGTGAGAATTTCTTCTCCATAAGCAACATGGTTAGGACTTGAAGAGCTAGACTACGAGTTACTATTAATGTAGAATGAATTTGTTTTCCAGATGTTACATCAGGACTGAACGCAAAGAATGTTATCTCAGCTGGAGCAATACAGAATTTAACTTACTGAAACAACTTAAGCTTATGAGTACTGTAGCCTGCTTATTAAAAAAAAAAAAGAAAATTAATTATTTACCTAGGCTACATACTTTTCAACCAGGAAAAGAAAACCAGTTGATTACCATGAGAAAATTAATATTTTAGGTAAGCCTAAATGACTGATGTGTGCCTGTAAATTAAAAAAAAAAAAAAAAAAAAAAAAAAAAAAAAAAAAAAAAAAAAAAAAAAA
>WHYT01000266.1:0-18491 GCA_009806455.1 Tetrax tetrax
AGGGGAAAAAAAAAAAAAAAAAAAAAAAAAAGAAAAGTTTGACTGTATAAACAACAAGGACCTCTTTTGGGTTTTCTTTTTCCTCCGTGAATACGGATACTCAAATACTGCTACCAAAAAAGTCACATGTGACTTAATGAAAGTACACAATCCTGTAAAGCCACACAAAACACTCAGCAGGCCTCAGGTGAGACTAGGTGAAAACTCCAGTGTCCCAAATGCACTAAGAAGCTAGAATTGAAAAGTCTTAAGACCAGAGATGCAGTTATTAGGACATTACAGTTCTTACAACATTATGAAGAGATAATTTTTATATTGTGGAATAGTTTCCTTCACAACATTATGAAGAGATAATTTTTATATTGTGGAATAGTTTCCTTCTGAGCCACCCATCACAGTTACACAGCAATTTACTGGAGCTAAGAGAAGATCCTACTGAGTTTTGGCAGATTTTCAAAAAGGAGATTTGATTACAGAACCATGAAATTCAAACGATACTACTTCAGCAAATCATCATCTTTCCCATCAGTGGAAATATCCCTGGTGGGCCCAGATGGGAAATTCAATTTAGAGCCCTTTATTCTTTTCATCAGCCAGTGAAAGCAGATCTCTGTTTTACTGAGAGCAGATATGAAGCAATCACTACAATCTGCTGCTAAATTACTTCTTTTTTTAGGTTAAATTTCGATTTTACCATATGCTGATTTTTTAAGATTACTGAAGGGTAATATGCTGCTATGAATCACAAACCTTGTGCCTTACCTTTGGTTCTACCAACACCATACGAATTTTCTGATGTTGGATGTTGGAAGCATCTAACATAACGTTCACTTTAACTTTATCAAATACATGTAATGTTGTGTCTTCCACAGTAAGTGACGGTACCTGAAAGTTCAAATTTTGTATAAATACTCACTGCTTACAATGTCTTATGTTTTTATAAATACTTTTGCATGAAGTTATTAATATTACATGTCAATAAAAACAAACACAAATTACTGTCCTGAATCTTCAGAGTGTCATAATACATCACACAGTTTTGTAGTACATGTACATGCACACTTTTGCGGTATTCACTCAGATAATTAGATATTAGTAATATCTATTATACAAACCAATTCCTGCCAGAATATGTTTATTTAGACTTACAAAGACCATAGTGGCACTACTACTACAGATTAATAAACTTGCATTTAGAAAAGCCTCTCTTACCCTTTTAAATCCAACTAGAATAGATTTGAGTTATTCTGCTCACTTACCAAATAAAAAAAAAAAAAATGTATTTAGGAACAAACATTGTAAAACATACCTCACTGTTGTAATCCAGTCTTGGTGTTGGTTTATCTTTTTCTTCAAAGAAGACTGTTCCTTCTAACCCATACTTGGGAATCAGGACCACAACTGCATTTTTTCTAACAAATAATATATATGCATCTTCATTCACTACTCCTTTGCTTTTGAAGAACAGCTGTAGCAAAAGTAGAAGACATGAGTAAGAAAAAAAAAAAACCAACAAAAAAAACCTACAACATTATCTTGGATTACAATTTAAACTGTCTTAAAAAAATAAAAACATTCAAACACAAATCTGTACTTAGTGATAATTACCCATCATGTATTGAAAGCAGATTAAAAAAATCCATTTGCTGTTTATGACATTATTGTAATATTAAGCATTCATCATATTTATAAAAAACACCAAGTAGAAAGAATCCTCAAGATGCCATTATTCTAAATTTTTCAGAACCAGCAATGCAATGTTGAAGCTCTTCCTCAATGAAGCAGCCCTCATTCTTAATCATTCCTGCTGACTTGCTTGGTTTTGCTCTACAAAGCACAACCTGATGGCTACAACTCAAGGTTCTCTCCCTTCCTTTAACATCAACATGAGTTGTGCATAGTTAATACTCACATCTCAGAATTACTCACCTGTGTATGGAATGCAACAGATGCTCTTTGTGCATATTGAGCCATTTTATGTCGGTAATTGAGATTTTTACACATATCCGCTAGCTTATGTTTATCTGTAAGTTCTGGGTAAGTACTGTCTGCTCCTATGGCTACAGCCAAAAGTCGATGTACTATAATGTCAGCATATCTGCAAAGATGAGATTAAATGATCAATGACATATCAAAACATAACTTTTTTTTTTAAGTTTCTGAATACAACTTTTGTTTTATAAATCTCATAGATTATAATGACGGTCGTCTGCTAGCTCTCTGTATCAATTCACAGCCACTCCCTCTTTCTTTTCCCATGAGTTACAGAAATTTAATGTAGAATGGTATTTCAGTGCCATTGATTTGCAAAGCATGATCACACTTGAAACTTTTTGGTACATAACTTTTATTAGAACTTCAGCCAGGAACACATCTGTTAGCAACTAAAATTTACTATTAGGATGCCTAGAAGCTCTACAAATTATCCACGCAAATGCATACGAATTTTAATTCACATGTAAGAGATTTCACTTGAAATGTTTCTAAGGAGCAAAATATGATGACAATTATTTTCCTCAAAATTTAGATACTTCTTGGTTAAAAGAAAAGCACTCTTTCATTTTTTAAGAGGCATGATTTCATTACAGAGCAACATGTTGCTGCAGTAGGAAGTTTCAAATGAGCAATGTTTTCATATGTAAAATACAGGCTCCTCAAAATTTAAACACCGCTCCCGCCTGAAAAACGACTGCCTCAGTATTTGGTTGCCTTATATAATACTAACTAATCCCAAAGTGCATTTCTATGCCAGAGAGAATTCTTTAGGGATGTATTTCTTTCTCTTATTTTTATGAGTCTTTAGAAAAGAAATTATTAGATCTTAGCAGTCGTAGACAGTGAACCTAGGAGCTTACATGAAGAGGGATCATCATGTAAAGCCACTGCTGTTTCAACTGAAATCTAAACCTGAACAGAAACAGTATTTTGTTTTAAACGGAAAACATCACAATTTAAAATAGAGCTTATTCACAAATAAATAACTTCTTTTTGTTCTCTGAAACTTCATAAAATAAAAGTACCTTCTAATGGGTGAGGTAAAGTGGGTATAAATAGGTGAAGCTAAACCATAGTGATGAAAATCGTTGTCCATTCCGGAGCAGAAATAAACAGCTTGCATCATGCAACGAGTGGCCAAAATTCGCAGCAGTGTATTTAGATAGGGGAACGTAGGAGACTCAGCTTTGTCTAATGATTCGGCTAATGCCTTTGCTGAATCTGTCTTAATTTCCAAATTCTGGAACGAGAGGAGAGGAGAAAAAAAAAAAAAAAAAGTCAGGTATTACTAGCAAATATTAACAGAGTATAAGTAGAAATATAACAGCTACATCCATGCTGATCTTGGCAACTGGCTGTTTATGGCACACAGCCTTCTTGTATGTCCTCCACCAAATTAGGAAAGCTTATACTTGGAAAAGTAAAACTAGTACTGTATGACATCAAGCTTATTCCATTTGCCAGTGTTCCCTGATAAGCATGCAGGTAGCAAAAAAAGGAATAATACATTTTTAATTTCCAGTGACACAAAGTAAGTTTCATCACAAGATCAGTCAAATGTTCTTCATGTACACCACTGACAACAAAGTATGATCTAGAGATCAAATAATGCCTGTATTATGATAAAGTAACTGCATAGTTATTAAAAAGGTGTAACAAAAATATAGCATATGGATATCTAATTGTCACAGTTTTTTCAGAGCAGTGAAAAGTTGCTTGCTTTACTAAGAGAACATTTGTCTATGCACAGGAATTTAGCTTTCGAAATAAAATAGTACTTTAAAAATAATTTTCAGAGTACAAATGAAATAATTGTAATTAATCCAGATCTATAGCTGTGAAAAATGAAAGGGGCTGAGTTTGGGCTTGTCTGTTAACCTTTCAGTGACAGAATTTGGGAGTTTCTTTCTCGCCCCTAGAAAAAGAAAGGGGGGCTGCAGCACAGAGTTGAAGGGAGAAGAAATAAGAATGCACATCACAACGTCTGGAAAGTAAATTTTAAAAGTTTAGTTCAAATAACAGACCCTGAAACTGGAAAAATATTTTTTCAGTTCAGACTTGTTAATTGAACCGGGCTTGTTTCAGGCCAAATTAACCTCTAGCTGATCTAAGGAGAGCATGGAAACCACGAACGCGTATGAACACATTTTCTTACTTCCTGACTTTGAGGAGTCCTGCTGACCAACTTAGTGGCCTTCTACGATGGAGTGACTGCATCAGTGGACAAGACATCATCTGTCTGGACTTCTGTAAGGCCTTTGACACAATCCCTCACAACATCCTTCTCTCTAAATTGGAAAGATATGGATTTGATGGGTGGACTGTTCAGGGGATGGGGAATTGGTTGGATGGTCACATCCAGAGGGTAGTGTTCAATAGCTCCATGTCCAGACGGAGATCAGTGACAACTGCTGTCCCTCAGAGGACAATACTGAGACTACTGCAGTTTAATAAGTTCATCAGTGACACAGACAGTGTGGTTGAGTGCACCCTCAGCAAGTTTGCAGACGACACCAACCCGAGTGGTGCGGTTGAAAGACCTGAGGGACAAGAGGCCATCCAGAGAGGCCTGCACAAGCTAGAGAAGTGGGCCCATGTGAACCTCATGAGGTTCAACAAGACCAAGTGCAAAGTCCTGCGATGGCCTACAAAGGTCAGGGCAATCCCAAGCACAAATACAGGCTGGGGGATGAAGGGATTGAGAGCAACCCTGTGGAGAAGGACTTGGGAGTGCTGGTGGATGAAAAGCCGGACATGAGCCGGCAATGTGTGCTTGCAACCCAGAAAGCCAACTGCATCCTGGGCTGCATCAGAAGAAGCGTGGCCAGCAGGCTGAGGGAGATGATTCTGCCCCTTTGCTCTGGTGAGACTGCTCTGGAGTACTGCGTCCAGTTCTGTTGGAGCGGGTCCAGAGAGGGGCCACAAAAATTATCAGAGGGCTGGAGCACCTCTCCCATGAGGACAAGCTGAGAGAGTTGGGGTTGTTCAGCCTGGAGAAGAGAAGGCTCTGGGGAGAACTGATAGCAGCCTTTCAGTACTTAAAGGAGGCTTATGAGAAAGGTGCAGACAAACTTTTCAGCAGGGCCT
The DNA here is from genome assembly GCA_009806455.1 of Tetrax tetrax. Lineage (NCBI taxonomy): Eukaryota > Metazoa > Chordata > Aves > Otidiformes > Otididae > Tetrax > Tetrax tetrax. Next base: position 5,083 of record WHYT01000266.1, read on the forward strand.
GTTGTGATAAGACAAGGGGTAATGATTTTAAACTAAAAGAGGGTAGATTTGGGCTAGATATAAGGAAGACATTTTTTACACTTAGAGTGGTGGAACACTGGCATAGATTGCCCAGAGAGGTGGTGGATGCCCCATCCCTGGAAATGTTCCAGTTCAGGTTGGACGGGGCTCTAAGCAACCTGATCTGGTTGGAGTTGTCCCTGCTCCTTGCAGGGGGGTTGAACTAAATGACCTTTGAAGGTCCCTTCCAACCCAACCTATTCTATGAGTAGATGTGATTGACCAGTTTTCCAGTACATCAATAATGTATGGGATCCAAAGCCAAGAACTGGCTCAAAAATCACACACGGCTTCGAGAAGAGTAACATTAACAGCATACAAGAGTTACAATACGAAAGACTTCAAAGAGTGATTTGCTTTCTTTTCCTGAGAAAGGGTTTTTACAATGCACAAGAGTCTTCCTTTCATCTAGAGGTATGGATATCTTGCTACAAGTACCAGTAATTTCGAAGTGTAGCTGATACACTTTCGAAATACTGCTTTCCAACACTTATTCTTGGGTAAGTGGGCAAACAGAGAGAAAATACAGTTTTTTATAATTAATTCACTTAATTAGCATAGTAAAAACTTGCCTTGGACTTTGCTGCCTTCACAAGGATGTCATAATTTGATGGAGGAGGAGCAGGATGTTTCCGGAGCAAGGCAAACTCTGGGAACTCATTGTAAATTTTTTGTGCTACAGAGATATTGGCAAGCAACATGAACTCTTCAACCATGGAATTTGTTTCTCTATCAACACAAAATATTACATATTATATATAATACATATATAAAATGTTTTTCTAATAATTAAATTATACATTTCCTTTGAGTGCCTAATGAAGAAACATTCCATCACCCCAACAAGATTATGTAACAGTAACATTTATACAATTAGGCAAACATTTTTAAGATTCAAAATGTAATAATTATTTACTAAGTTTCAAATACTGAATCAGAAGAAGAAAAACCTAAAATATTCTAAAATAACAAATTGTATTAAAGAAAAATTGTTTTTAAAATGCCCCAAAGTTTGAAAGCATGATTTTGCACACCATAGGTTTGTGACGGTATACATAACGAAGTGCAGATTTTAGCACAGAAACTACATAATAGTATGAGAGAAAGTATAGGCTAGACAATTTTTAAAGTTCCCTTCCAATCCAAACCATTCTATGATTCCATGATTGTCCTGCACTGTTATATGAACTTTGTACACTATTAAGTAAATGTTGCTACTTAAACATGTCTTTAATTCCATCCCGGCCCTGAATCAACTAATTGGGGAAAATAAAAGGCATACTTGAGCTCCTTAGTCTGCAGATCAATAGGATCATGAGTTTCACTGTCCATGTGGAAACGAACTTCTGGAGAGGAAAGTGTCAAGGCCCTGGAAGAGAGTAAGTGGTATTAACAGACTACAGTAAGGTAGAAAGAGCAGCTGAGCTGCAGATCTGTACACAACATCTGAGTTTATAATGAAACTGTAGTTTAAAATTAAAATTTAAAAAATTGCAGAAATTAAAAATACAGTTGTGGAATTAATGTTCAATTCGGCCAAATGATTATGCTTATACATATCAATATTAGTTCCTAAAATTTCAAATGCTACTCTTCTGGTTGTGTTTTTAGGACTATAAGAGATTCATATTGATCTTGTGAAGGAAAAGTTAACATCCCAAGTTTATATATTTTTGGGTAAATGAACATAGGGATTTTTATGCAAATTGAAATGGCACGGTATTGAAAAAACTTCTTTTTCAAAAGATTTTCACTGTAAAAATGGACACAGAGGACCATTATACAGTTGGACAGCAAAAAAAATAGCCAGAAAACCAAAGAAGAAAAAAGGTAACAGGATGACTGCATAGTTTACCCATTATCAATTCTTTTCTTCTTCAGAATTTTTGCTAATTTGTTTAGTCCACGTAGGCTGGTAGTAATCTCATCATTCATAGCTGCTGAATCAATTCTCATCTGTGCTTCAGCATATGTCAGAGAAGCCTTGAAGAGGTTTAAAAAAAAAAAAAAAAAGACACATCGTGATACATAATTGAATATTTAGAAGAAAAACATAGTTCTGTCTTGCAGAAACTGCAGTTTCCTGTCTAACTTGGTTCACAATAATAGAAAGCTTTACATTTGACACCTAAATGCATGTCATGCTCAAATAATAACAGACAAAATAGGACAGATCTATGCAAGATATTAAGAAATATCAGGCATTTACAGTGTTTTCTTAATGCTGACCACAGATTTATTTTATACATTAGAGGTCTAATTTTCAGAAGTATATTAAACACCTACATGTTTAATATAGGTGTCCAATATATAGCAATACAACCACGTCCAATATATAGCAATACATTTATACTTTTAAAATGAAATATCGTAACAAAGTAACTGAAAAAAAAACAAAACAAAAAAAAAACCAAAAAACCCAACTTTGCAGCCTTAAAGGTTTAAAAGAACAGGGCAGAATCAAACATTTTATTTATTTTTAGAATTTAAGCATCATTTTCTAAGAAAATGTAAATCCATGAACAAAAATAAGAAAATTTTATTATCAAGTCTGTTGATCGTTGTTTTTATAGAAAGGTCTCAAATTTTTTTTCAGAAGTATAATAATATGTATGCGACTAACCTTGGAATTAATAACACTCTTTGTAAATCTAGTTTTTAGAATTTCAGCCTTATGGTTCATCTCCCATATACATGAAAATGCAAGCCTATGAGAGGGAGAAGGGGTGACAATCTGTTAAAATCCACATATAAACATCTGAAGTTTCTTGTCGGGATCAAAGTATGGATCATATACATATACCTGTCCACATTAGATCTCAGGGAACATAAATTGGAACTAAGTAACTCTGGAACCATATCAATCCTCTGCAAAGTAAAGAATAAAAATAATTACTATTTATAACCATTTATTTTAATTTCCTGATTTTTAATATACTAAAAGCTTGGAAATAATCATAAATTTATCTTTGCTAAGAAAGCTCATATTTCTGAAAGAAAAGCAAGCTACTTTAGAAGAAATTCATTCCAAGATCCATTTTAATTATCAGTTTTAATTAACAGTTATTTCTGAAAATAAATTGTGGTTTGTGAGAAATAAGTTAAAATAAACACAAAAAAAGTGTACCGTTGTAATGAATACAAATCATAGGAAACAACAGACATTTAGCTACCACAAGAAAAAAACAATGGAAAAGGCAAAACCAGGCCACTGCTGCAATTCCAGATAGGTATTAAAACAGTAGTCCAGTTTCAGAACTACATGTTATTAATGCTTCAAACAGGAGTTGAAAGGGATGTTCTCCAGGTAATGGATTTAAAAAAAAAAAAAGGAAGAAAAAAATATTTCTCCCTCTTGCTGTGCAGGCCGAATGACAGAAAGCACCTTCATTTTGAGAGTCTTAGGCAAATTAAATGCAGCCCAAAGGAGTCTACTTTTATTTTTCCTTAGTTCAGAGATGATGTCTCTACTCCCAAGAATTAAAGCAATGAAAAATTCAACTACTTATTGTACAAAAACCTTTTTATGCAGAAAAAAAAAATTACTTTTTCACACAGATATACTGTTGTTCCTCTTTTTGCTGACTCCTCATCCAAAGCATTTCCTGGGCGAATAAAATGACTGACATCTGCAATATGGACACCAACCTAAAAAAACAAGCATCACATTTATGCATCTTATGAAACAGAAAGAGTTCTCAACATGAAAAACTTGAGAAAGTTTCTTTATTTACAACCCATTTTACCCGTTCAGTTCCTTTCAGCAGCTCCTATTATTTAGTAATAGGAATAGTTAAAACTTGTCATACTGATACTAAAAAAAAAATATGAATAGTTGCAGCAATTATTCAAAATAAGGGCATGTGTACATTTAGCAGAAAGTTACACTCATTACCAACGTAACTCTTCTTGCCTGGGAGCTCTAATAACCTCTTTCATTTTTTTCAAGGCTACTGAAAATTTGATTTTGCTTTTCTGTTTGCTAGACCTTCCATATTGGCACGCTCTGCTGTTACAGTTACAAATTTATTTATAACGAAGAAAACCTGACTAAATCAGATATAAGCAGGTAGAAAGCTGGTGTTAGCTTTTTAATGGTGTTTGGCTTGTTTTGGGGGGTTTTTTTGGGTTTTTTTTTTTGTTGTTGTTTTTGGTTTTGTTTTTTTTTAATAAAATAACCTTTCCTTAAGCACTACAGCAGTAGCTTCAATTTTTCTACTGACAGTCCTTTATCCTACCTGGAGATATCCACTTTTATACTTAGCTAAAGCAGTAAATAAATTCTATGTTAACTTCCCACGCCAAATAAGCAGAAAGCAGGGTGAATTTAGATGACATTAAATTCCCCCTTCTGACACTGATGTAATATAAATCAACTCTGTTTCTTTCTTACCATCTTGTAGTTGTGCAAACACCATTAATTTCTTTTAAAATAGATCTGGACCTTTGCTCATGTCATTTACTATTACCACTACTGCACTGCTTGTAAAATAAAGGAAGAAGTAAATAAATAAATGACTGGCTTGATTGAAAAACAAAAGAAAACAAAACAAAAACAAAACAAAAAACCTCACAATACCTCTAGATTTCCATTTTCTACTTCTCTGCAATGTAACGCATCATCAATGTCTGTACAGCCAGGAGGATCAACGCTACAAACATAGAGATGCCTTAAGTCCTCCCTGTATTTCATATCCTGAAATTAAAAAAAAAAAGAAAAAAAAAAGTTGTTTTCAAAAACACCTTCCACATCAAAGTAAAAATGATCATTTGAGAAAGGTACTATGCACAAGATTTTCCAAAGTAACCAAGTATTTTCAGAGTGCTTTTCTCTTGTCTTTGGACAAGATTTGCAGTAATATTTATAAATAAGCTCGAAACAGACATTCAGAAACTACACTGATAGAAAAGCTAAGACAGAAGATGATGAAATACTGATTTTTTTTTCTGTTTTACAAGACAAGAAACAGAATAAAATCACAATCTTTTAACGATCTCAGAATTTGCAGGACCAGAATCAAGATTTTAAGTGAAATTTTCACTAATGTCCAGCTGGAAAAATAGCTTTGGATATGACTGCTCTCAACTAACTTTAGCTTTCTAAGGTTCAGATGTCTAGACAGTTGAAAGGAACAGCACACTTTGGAGGTATCATCCTTTGTATGATGGCTACAAAGATCTCAGACAGGTATCTTAGACCAGACGACTGACTTTTAGACAACTGATTTACACAAAGATCCCTCCTTCAGCTTCCACTTTCAAAAGAAATAGGAGTAGGTAATAAATTACAATAAAAGTAGCCCACCTCAAAGAAATTTAAATATACAAATTGCACAAACAAAACCAATCTGGCTCAACACAAAACAGAAGAACCTATCCCAGCCCAAAACAAAGACATATGCTCAAATTGTTCCCTGTTCATGTTTTTCCATATGTTCTATAGCAACTGTTTCCCATACATAAGGTACTGGGGAGAACCTGAAATTCACTAACAGCGTGTAAAACGAGCAATTCTGCGAACACCAATTTATCTTTCTCTCATTACTTTACTTGATTATAGCAGGATATATCGAAGTCTCTTCTCCTTAGATTATTTCAGCAACCACACAGGCTGCCACATTTGGTTACAAAGATATTTAGCAAGATAAAAAACTCTTAGGGATGATTTTACAATTTGAACTATAGTCTCTCCTCTTTGCAAAAAAATCCTTTTAAAATATTTTTATACGGTTTTCGTCTTAAAATGTCTATCCCTAACACACACAATTTTAGCCAAAATTCAAAAACTTGCAGAGACTTTGCGTCCACAGGAAATCTGGCTGAACGTCCACCCTGAGACAAAATGGTTTTAGACAACATTTTCCTCTATTTTTGGTGCATCACAGTTTGATTTGAAAGAGAATGATTTGAAAGCTACTACAATAATGTAAAAATTATTACCTGTTCTGTAATGCTCCATGGCATTTTTGGTAGGAAACTAAGGACACTCTGGGAGAAAGGCTGATGAGGGACATCATGTTCAAGCAAAAGGACTTCTGTCTCGGTCTCTTTATCTCCAGCACTTCCCAAGTTCTTTACAAAATGACCCTAAGAAACAATATACATACATACAAATATAGACATATACACGTGCACATCAACCAATATTGCTTGCTCCAAAGTAATTATTTGAGACCATTATCTCATAGGTTATTAGTATATTAAACTACACAGAAGGAGTAATCTTTTCTTCTTAAGTTTCTCATCTTTAAGTAAAAAATTTAATTTCAAACATTTAATTGATCCAGTAAGTCTGAACTTTGTACTACTCCCTCTTTTCCTAGAACAGCAGTAAATTCTCCACATTTAAGACTAGAAAAAATTGTAAACATAGCAATTCAGTTTTGCAGGAAAGAAAAAACATTTCTGCATAAGCAGCAAAACTAACAAGGTCTAATTTCTCTATGGCTTTGTGCTGTGACACACATCCCACTCTCCAACACCACATTAACTCTCCCTCCTTCCTTTCTCAATTCTCTCATCCTCTGCAGTAAGTGCAGACAACAGTAATGTTGTCTTTGTCTTAACACCTCTCATATTTCAAGTTTCCTTAATTTCTCTAAACATGGGTGAGACAGCTGTGCTCTCATTCATAGCTTATAGCTATGCATTCCTACACAAGCCAACAGAAGCCTCTTCAAAACCTAGTTAGTGTTCAACACAAACTGAAGCTAGTGTCCTCAGTTTCTCCTATATCCTCCCGTTTATTTACAAAGAACTTTTAAGAACTTAACTATCTGTAACTCTGCCCCATTGGCAATTTGACTGAATTTGGCCCATGTGTTTGAAACTACTTGCCAGGACAGTGACCAGTGTGTGGATGAGCAAAGTCACATCAAAAGGTTCACATGTCTAGGAATCCACACTAAAACAAGGCAGTCCCTAGTTAGCGTAAATAAAGCACCTTAGTTAGCACATGTATGTTCACCGCAGAATCTGTCCAAGCTTTTTAAGTATAACAACTCATATCGGTTTTGGGGGGTAAGAGTAAAAAAATATAATTTGAGGACTTCCTTAATTTGCACCATCAAAGAGCGGCACTCAAAGAACTTAAAATTCATGTCAATGCTTTTTGAAGTTACTCAGTGTTGCAGATAATAATAAACATCTTTCCCAATAAACACATAAAAATAAGATAGATGAAAGTTCATAAGAAGACATTTAAACTTACATTAGGATACCTGGAATTCCTGGGCCAACCATCAATAGCAACAATTATTCTTTGTCCTTCCAATGTATCTGCTTGCCTTGTTTCTATTCGGATGCGAGGAATCCTGCGATCAGCTGGCGTAAACAAATGGCGTCTTGCCTATTAACAGACACAAAAGGGAACAAATAATTTCTAATTAAAGGAAAAAAAAAAATCTGCACTTACAATAACTTACTTCCTCACCTCTTTGATCTGTGATTTGGAAAGCATGCCACAAAATGGTCGCCAGTTTCGTTTTATAATGCCCACTACTTTTCCTGTAGGTCTCAGCATGTCTTTGTTAACAGAAGTCTTCAGCTGGTAGAGAACACAGAGGTTAAACCGAACCCATGGTAACATGCTTGACTACAGCATGTATCTCAAACATTGGTGGTAACAACTTGTGCGCCACTACCATGTCATAAATTCTATTATGACTTCATAAACGGAACTACATCTCCCTGTGCTCTGCACTACTTTTAGTATTTTTAGTATGTGATGACTACTTTGTTGTGGTTTTTTTTTAACGGACATTGTTTCAGAAAAACAAAGAACAGTAGAGAAAGACTCTGAAGAAATGTTACTTTGTTCCACTGTCTCTGCTTACTCCACAACTATCTCCATTTTCTTTTCCAAGCTATTATAATTTTTAGGAGCCTTTTTATGTTGCTCAAAAATTCTCCAGTAATTCTAAACACAGTAATTAAAAATATTCCCATGGAATCAAGTGCAAAGATCATATCTTTAAAGAAATGCAAATATTCGTTGGACAGCGTATACATGTGTGTACACTGCATGCACATAAAGAAGAATTACTGCAAGAAACTAAAGAATATTTTACAACTGGTTCCAAATGTATGCCATTGCCTATAAAAGCTGACTGTCATCGTGATACAACATCTGCTCCTATTTTAGCAAGTCCTAATTTGCACATCAGTATACAGTTTTGCATTATTACTTGACTACCACTCAGTAAGTTTTAGATTTATAAAGTTTAACAAAGTAATGTGGGAATTTCTGATCATTATTAATTTAAAAAATTTTAAAAGTACCCATTTTATACATATTAATGTATATAACGCAACTGCAGGACTACAATTAAGTTTTACAATTTCCATATTCTCTAAAGCTTTTTTTAGGAGTCAGTATAAAAAGGATGTATAAATCTAAAGCCTAACAACACTGTTAGGGTATTGTAGATTTCAACTCTCTCTCAACGTAAGTTAAGTAAAAAATTATTTAATTCATACAATGTTTTCTTTCTCCTCTTCTTTTTCAAGGTCATCTTCATTCTGGCCATCATCCTGCAAGACCACTGAGGATGGTGCCACCCATTCATCTTTTGCCAACAGCTCTACAGCTACAATATCTTCATGAACTGCTCGGTTTAAATGCTTCAGTCCCTGTATAATTATCTGGATTTTTTAGAAAATAAAGGATGAAAACACAAATATTCATTATGATAGTAAGAGAAAACACAAATTAAAGCAGTATAACAGAAGGGTATCCATGTATAACAGACTCTGCATTCTAAAGAACACTTCAAGGTATGTTTGTGAGGCTTTTCTTCCTCTGACTAGGTTTCTTTCAGTGTTGATGATATTATCTCAGGATTCCAATTGTCTCTCTAAAAATAATTTACTTTCCCCAGACTTTTACTTTAAAAAAATAAATAAATAAATAAAAAATATCAGACAATCCTTCTATTTTTTTTCAGACTAGAGGACTCCACAAACTACTGGGAGATGGGAACATAAGTAACACAGAGCCAGAGATGCACCTCAAGCTGCCACCAAATGGGGAGAAGGCAACTGCTGCTGCTTGGAAACAGCATCTGTACAACTGTGCCAACAGAGTACCAATCCAGCAGGCAGAGAGCTGAGTTCACTGTTTAGAGGGGAACAGCCCATCTACGCATCACCAGGCATTAAAATAGCAGGGAAAATAAAGCAAGAGAGCCCCACAAGGGCTCACCACAGTTTTTCTGAAAATCCTCCTGCAAACTTGTTTTCATATATTTAAAACTAATTAAAAAAAAAAAAACTGTTACATTTGAGTCAATTGAAAAACTATTAACAACTATGATTCAGCTTTACCTTATCAAATACTTTATCAAAGCACAAAATGCAATTTTAAACACATTACTCTCTTGTCAAGAGCACAGTCAACATTTCAGTGGTCTATATCCATACAAATAAACAAGAACAAAGCAAAAGAGTCAGAAAAACAGAGAAGAGGAAACAGAATTACATTTTTAAGTCCTTACTGAGGCTAGTCAAAGTTCATAGCATCAAGTCAAAATGAAAAACTCACTTCTTTGTTTTCTTCAACATCTCCATGAACCCAAACAGTAGCTTCAAGATAATTATCTCTGCTTGCCCTATAAGTTCCTTGGAGGTAAATACCAGATTTTATTCCTTGCTGTAGTTTGCTAAGAGGAATATGTTCTGGGAAAATTATTTTTCCACTTTCTATTTCTTTCTTTAAAAAAAAAAAAAAAAAAAACAACAAAACAAAAAAAAGACAGACAGACATTGTCAGTTTTTTGTGCTCATGATTATTCCAAAAGCGAGCTCAGAAACATGACACTCAAGCTAGCAAACTCTAAAATTGTAACCATGTGTAGGTATGAATATACACAATAATGCGGAACTACTATTAATTTTTCTAATGAAGCATAAAAAATATAAAGAACACAGAACCACGACAATTCTAGGAATGTCTCATTTTCTTTTCCTAGTTGCCTGCAGTGACATCCACTTTCACACTGATGTGGATATACTGACTAAACATATACCTGGTGAATAAAACATTCGCATAGTACTACATAGTAAAGAGTACAGCAAATAGTGTAAGCATGCACTGTAAGCTACATGGAACATTATGAAAACACATTACTGTGACCAAACTTTGGAAGTGTCAGACAATTAGTTAAAGCTGAATGAACCACAGCCAACTGCTGAAAAGATCAGGTGAATCCTCCACTTCCTTCCCACTTGGGCACATCCCACTCTGTTCTGTTAAAATGAACTGATAAAATTAACCTTCCCGTTTTTGATGGTATTAGTTTTTGGCTATATCAGTCTTACGTGAAAATACAAGTATTGATTCGGATAAACACAAAGCAAAAGAAATAGAAAAGGATATAACTCATCTTAGAGCTGCACTTGTGTCAAATTAACTGACCACAAAAATCACAGCTTTTGACAGAAAATGCTTTCAATCAATAATAAGTTAACATACACTTTAAAATAACAGACACAAACCAAAGACCTAAATGGTTTGCAATACACACTTTTTTTTAGTTTTCATTTTCTTTCCATTACTTCTAGTATTTATACACTTTCTTTAACCAATTGTTACCATTCTCAACTTCACATCAGTTATCTAAAGCAACTGGCTTTTTACAAATAACTAGATACCAAAAACAGCTGCAAAATTTCCTTATTTTTCTGTTCAGTTGTCAAAAAGTTATATTGCCAAAATAGCAATAAAGTCCAGAGTCCACATTTTCTAAACTCATGCTAGTAGCCTGACATACGGTATTCAGTAATATACTGCAAACCATTTGTGATTAATTTATTTTATAAAAAGAAAATCAAAACATACCCCTTCATCAGATACACAAGCAAGACGATCTACAAGCTCAGGATTAGCTATTAGGCTTTTTATATACTCCTCACCTACAAAAGCACACACATAAATATTTATGCAAGAGATGCAAGGGATTTAGGTACGAAGACACTATTGAGATTGTACATCTGAGCAATAAATAAAACATATAGGCACTTCACTTACATGTATAAGCAGTTATCCCTTCCTCTAGAGCTTTCTCTTTATTAGTTCTGTCATTTGTTAAAAAGATAACTTGGATCTTCTCCTCATCCTCTATTTTCTTCAAGTGTTCATTGTACCATTTTACTGCTACCCGAATGGCTCTGTCATTGCGGTCATTAGAAGTTTCTCCTTGCTCTTGCTCTATGTATGTTTCTCTAAATAATAAAAGGGAGGAAACAAACCAACACAAATCCCAATATCTATCCATATTTACAAAAATTTTTCAGACAAACAAGATCAAGATTGTGAGGCCAAAAGAAACACTGCTGTACCAATTTTTAGAATACGTGTAACACTCCACAGGCCACTGAAGAAGGGTCAGGAGACAGAAGAGGCAAGAAAAACAGCAGTTTCTACTACCACCTTCCACTGACGATTGAAGAGGACTGTGTTCAAGATGCTAGAACTATGCATTCAAAATTCCTAGAACTATGATATTGCAGTAGTTACTTGTGAGCACAAATAAAGGCAAATTAATCGTGCCTTAATTTCTTAGAGCTTTCTGTCATGAATCAAGAGATTTTTCAATGTTTAAAAGGGACACTAAAATGGAAAAGCACGATTCCATTGCTCAAGTTATTCAATATTCCAATCATCTTTTCATAATATATATGCTTATACTAACTATAAAACAGGAAAGCTCCTGAAACATGCAACTATTTCCCAATAGAAGTATACAGTTCTATGCACCTCAACCTAATTTTTTTTTTTTTTTTACTTAATTCACATGGTCCAGTTCTGTTTCCCAGTTTCTTTTACTGGACGTCAGTACAACTTTATGATATCCTATGCCACACCTTACCGATGATGTTCATTGGTGAAAGAATAGAAATGTTTTTCCGGGTTTCCAATCACGTCCCGAATTCGCTTGTACACCGGTGCACTCCGATTCCTGACCTCTTGTAAGACTGTCTGCAGCACAATGACATTCTTAATAACAGGATCTTCAAGTATATCAATCTGAAGAGCAAAATGGAAATGAACAAAAATTGTTGTTTAATTCTATCCAATAACAGGACTTGAAATATTTGCTTGGTTAATACGTAAAAAGCTAACATGAATAATGAGATGCGCTACCGCCTTTTTCTCTGATCGTTGGGAAACCGAATAGCATATTAAGCTGCTTCCTCCTGCTCATGGGCAAAAAGTTCAGCCTCTTTGTGACCTCAATTTTGCTAGAGTGAAGATAAGAACTCATTTTGACTCTCATCAAATTTAGTATGCAGGACTTCATTCAAATTTAAGGCCAGGTGTACACTAGAAATTTTGTTTACAGAAGATGGGATCTTGTCAATTATAATCTTTGTAAAAAAAATACATTTATGCAGAATCCAACAGTAATCCAACATAATTTAAAGGCTGTCTGGCATACCTCTTTGCAAAAACCGCAAACCATAAGGTAGGACCTGACCACTGTTCAGGTAACAGAGACATACCTGTGCACATGTAGACTTGAGTTCTCCAAAAATAAGCCCCCTGTTGCAATGCAATTTTAACTTCTGCTGATGCAAATCAACTGGAATTCTGTTAGCTGCCCTTCACCTTCTCAAAGACCAATTTTTTTTGAGGAAATTTGTTAAAAATTTTACAGCTTTTTTCTTTTACCAACTTTTGACAGCCACAGTGTGCAAGAGAAACAAATGTACAGCAAAAATCCATGCTCTTATCAGGACAAAAAGATGCGAGCTTCATTTCCTAAGCTTGTGGCAAGGAACTGTGCAAACCCATGTCCAAAAAGAGACAGCAGTAAGGCTCTAGAGGGCATGGCTAAAAGAATTAAAGGCAACGCCAGATCAAGCTTCTCTGCACCTGATGTTTAGATGACCTAAAAGATTGAGAGCCACGTGCATAAGGCAAGAAATCTAATATTATTCTATGCACAAGCTGAATTACCAGGCCATGTCTTACTGTTGCAATCCTGTTCCAGTTGTTGGGTAAAATCTTTTCCTACTATTGTTACCAAGACTTCCTAATCCCTGCTGCTCCAGTTCATGGCAGTGTACACAGGCACATTCTGAGAGTGCTCTATAGTAAGTATATATAAACTTTGCCAACAGATGCCAACAAGTTCACAGGTAAACAGGCCGAAAACATCCCTTGACTTGCTGTTTTGTGAAGAAAAACCTTATTTACAACTTTTGGGATGGGTAGCTGCTAAAGCACCTGCGTGTTGTGCCCCTCCCCCGAGTAATCCATGTTAGGATTCGTGAATTACTTCCAGTCTCCTATGCCTGCATGGGGCTATTCTACTTTCTACAAATGTATTCTGAACGAATAAAAAAAA
>WHYT01000267.1:0-12933 GCA_009806455.1 Tetrax tetrax
TTTTTTTTTTGTTTTGCTTTTAAGTGTGGAGAATACAATAATAATTTAATGTATATCACAGATATTACTTTATAATGTTTTTGGAAAGGCAAACAAGGCTCTCCAGGAGCCTTAGAGAGATGGAAGGGTTGAGAAATTTTACCAGGCCCCTGGAATACAGGGTGGGGAAATGCCCTCTCTGTTATACAGCATGTACAAGCAGCGTACTTCTAAGCATCCTGTATTTGGGGAGGGAGCAAAATTCAGTGCTTTTTAAAGTGACTGCATATTTGATGTTTGACTGTGTTTCTAATAATAGTGTGACCTTCTGTACTGTGTACACATTTCTTCAGCCTGATATTTTTATGACAATATAAGACTTGTAACTGAGTGTTTCACCTTCAATGAGGGCTAGTAATGGACTCATGGTTTTTTTTTTCTTCCCCCTCAGGGCTCACACTTGTTTCAATCGTCTGGACCTTCCCCCTTACCCATCATTCTCTATGTTATATGAAAAACTGTTGACAGCAGTTGAAGAGACAAGTACTTTTGGACTTGAGTGATACACAAACCACAGTGCCCAGCTCATTGGACTTTTGTGGATCTGTCTTCTCAAGGAATGAATGAACATCTGTATTGGATTTCCTAGAGGAAAATTGTTTCACAGTGCAATTCAAATAATGAGGTTCCATGAAAGAGGTTATGAAGCAATTACAAAGCATTGTTGTAGTGGCAGAATTCTCTACAGTGAAACTAGAGTGTGCCTGATGTGCAGGGAAAACCAAGTCTTGCAATCCATGGTTTTTCAAAATGGCCAAACTTTTAAAGTTTATGTTCTAAGCAAACAAACATGATCCCATGTTGTGATCAACCTGGCTACTGCAAAACTGACATGTACCTGAAAACTGGATTTCATCAAAGTTGTTGAACAGAAAATTCAAGTCAAAATGTGAAATCATTCAGCCCCTTACCTACCCAGTAAATTATCAAAAAATCATACAAGAGGGGTTTTTTTTTTTAATTATTCATGAAGGTACATTACTTTATGCCATGTATTATAATAGCATATCCAGTACTTGCTTTACCTAAGATTATGAGTGCCTGCATGGTGTGCACCATAGAGCTCAAGCTCCCAGGGCAGAAGTGAATTGGAAGGAAAGTCAGCAACAAAGGATGTAACAATAACGGCTTGCATTGAGGAGGCTTATGGAAATTTATTTCCCAGTGCTGTGTATGACAGAAGATGAGCTGTTCTAATGAACTTAGTAAGACTGATTTTATGCTTTATACTGCATGAAAACTATTTTAAGAAACTTAGCAATTTATCACAGCATATCAGGAAAAAAACCCTAACACAGTGACTTCTGTTTATTTTTATAGGTTCATTATATTATGTTTCTTAGAGTGTAAACAGGAAACAAGCAAACTAAAATGCTGTTTCTGATTTTGTCACTTTCCATGCTTGAACAGACATTCTGCTAGTGTTTATTCTTTAAGCACTCTCAAGGGGAAAAAAAAAGCCTTTTATTTTTATAAGAGCAAAAAACCTCCCAAAATATTTTGCACTGAATGTACCAAAGTTGAAGGGACATTATGATCTGACTGATATCAAACTGCATCAATATCAAGTATCTGTAAAAATGTTTAGGAACCAGGCTTTCTTCACGGTGCCATGTCTATAGATATCAGGACTGTGCACTTAAGTAATAATTTTATAATACTATATGTGATATTACAATATGCATTTATTTTAAATGCATCTGAGTAATTTTTCATGCATTGGATAACGTAATGCAGTGGAGTTTAATACAGATATTTCATATACTCCCCACAACTTGTTATTTTTACAGCACCATAAGACACTAACTCATTTGGAAACCCATGAGTAACCTACTTTAAGGTAGGCCACTGGTCATAATGCCACTGTCTCATATCAGTGAACACCTACAAATGTAAACTGTTCATAGTGTTGAAGCTTGCATTTTCACTGATAAATAGTTTTCTTATCAAATGTTATTTGAAATAGTTTTTTATGGCATATCAAGGACTGCATGGACAATTTCTTTATGCTTAATTTTGCTGAAATACATGAAGCTTGCTCGCATCTATTTTTGGTACTTTCCTCCAGATGGTCTTGTGGAACACTTGTGCAGCTGCGTGCCGTTTCTTGTACAGCTGTTGTCATACAGTGCATCCACTACATTTTTAAATTCCAAGAAGTTGCACTTGGATACTGGATGACAAGAACATGAATCTAGCTTTGTGCTAGCCCTCTTGATAGCACTGACACACAGCAAACCTTGTTCCGTGGGAAAAGTAGCTTTTGGAGTAACATTCGCACTTTGGAGACTCTTGAAAGGGCATCTCAGGGAGGTATCCTGCTTGTTCTTGTGGGAGGCTTTATTCCAGCAGAGGTGAATGTCTATGGAGATGTTGTCAGCAGGCAGCCACTCCACCCTCCAAGTCAGAAGGCAGGTGCAGCAAAGACTGAGAAAACCCTTCAGGCTTACTGAGAAAATGTTACCTGTGCAAAGGAAAACCCACTTGCAAAATCAGAGTGAAAGCATTCTTTTATTTCAGGAATAATTGAGCTTCTGCATGACATCTGGGACTTGCTTAAGTAACATAGATTTTCTTACTCTACTTCTAACTGGTATGAAGTAGCAAAGAAAAATCCAAACATGTCACTCTATTTTTACACATATATTTATCAGTCTTTGCTAAGATTGCATGTCACAGATCCTAATGCACATCTATTTCAGAACACGGATGCGCGGTCAGCAAACTGACTTTTCATCAGGTCACTCCAGCATGGCTCATGTTTCTTAATGATCCATTCTCTGAGTAGCTAAAACTCTGGCACTTGAAGCAGAAAGCAACTTTTGATTGGTTGAAGGACTGCAGAATTTTGATTTTACAATACTGTGTTACCTGTGGTCTAAAAAGGAGATTTCCCAGGTGGAAACTGTAACTACAAGTTTTGAACCAGAAACTCTTTGGAATGAAAAGTTTAAATATTTGGCATAAAGTAAGTTTATACTAGTCTGCCTTTTAAGTTATGCTTTTGTACAAAACAAAAACAATAAATGCATCTTGTCAATTTTTATTTAAATATACCTACTGCACACATTTGTTCTGTATTTATGCATGTAAAAATAACTGAAATCAGTCATGATGATCTGATATTCTGGAAAGATGTGACAGGGTCACCAGTGGGGCAGTTGACAGTTAAAAAAAAGATAAACAAAAGATTGAGAATCCCTGTAGCGTTAAGACCAAGAGAGACTGAGGAGATGCTGCTACTTTATTCCTTTGCTGCCAATATTACTTGAGGGACTCTAGAAAAATGCTATTTGAAAGCGATGAGGAGTTAGCTACCAAGAGATGGCTACCAGGGTGCCTCAAGCACTTGGCTGCACACTGGCTCTTTGTGATGATATAAGCGATGCTGCTGCTCTGGAGAGATTAGCAGGGAGGGAGTATAGGAAAGGAAGCCTGAGCTTTCTCAAATACCACATCTCCTGGTTACTGTGTGGAATATTTTCTCTTCCATGTAGGAAGCCATCCCCTTAAAATGCATCCCAAGTAAAAAAAAAATCAACTTTCATGTCCTAGAGATGACTGCAACAGGTGACCATGGTGCTTTTGCTTATGCTGTGCTGTGGCAGGCAAGAGGGTCCCGGTAAAGACTGAGAAGCCTTTCTGAAAGCTCTGGATCTCCTCAGAGCTCTTCCAGGCGGTGCTAAGGAGTTTTGCATTTAGGGAGGAAACGGAGGTAGACAAAAGATTCCCTTCAGCTACAGTGGGATGACAGCTTGTATTAACTTAACCTGCAGCATCTCCATCAGACAGCATCTGGCTGGGGAGGTGCCCACAAGAGTTAAAGTGAGGTGCCGCTGTTTTCTGCCACACATTGCGAACGAAAAAGCAGCTAGCAGGTCCCCTGCTCCCCTGGAGGCACAGCGCATGCCAGTGGCCTCCATCCGCCGTACCCCAGGGCCAGGCCCACCTTGTCCCAGGTCTCAGCATCCTGGCCAGGCAGAGGTGTGCTTTGGTCACCTGGCACTGCTAGTAGTCAGTTTAACCCTAACGCTCCTAAATATACCAGAAAAGCTTATAATCCATTGAATTAGGCAATGTAGTACCTATGGCAACACACAGCTACCCGTTCGACACCTGCAAGCCCGCAGTCGTTGGGATAGCAGTGTTTTTGCCCACAGCAGGCAGAAGACAGCCATCTGCTACCTCTGCCACACCGTTGGCAGCACCTTGCAGTGTAACGTGGGAAAGCCACCTTTCAATCGAAAATAAAATCCAATTTAATGTGTAATCTGGCTGACCAGAGGCAAACCTTTTTCCCCACCCCCTGCCTGCTGTTTGTCCTTAGTATTCATCAAATAATTGCCTTTTTTGCTTTTGAATGCAATTCTCATTATCCTTGTTGTGAACCTACCATAAAAAGGTGTTAATAGGACTGAGAGAGTACCTAGGGTGAAATCCATCGGCGTATGCAGGCCTGCAGGGCACCACGTACACTCCACATTGAAGCGGTTAACCTTGGGTCGTGTATGGTGAATATATGTCATCTTCGGGGAAACGGAAAATCTAGGCAGCAGCGTGCTGGCAGGACATCAGACAGAGTTTCTGGCATGAGTTAAACTGGCAGAGCACCGGACTGGTAGTTTGCTCAGGTTAAAATTATAGGAAAGAAAAGAGAGGTTTGTGGTTTCTTATGTATTTTTAATCCTTTTAAAAGTTGGCAGTTTTTTGTTTTTTGTTTTTTTTTTTTTTAAAAAAAAAGCTTCCTTCTGAATTCTGAAGCATTTGTAATGGTATAATGTTTGCTAAATGTAATCTCAGCAGTAATAATTGCAGATGTTTACTGAATTTCTGCAGTGGTAGCTGCGGAGGCTTATGGAGATACTTGCGAGCACGCTGTCTCTGGACTGAGGGAGCTCCTGTTCACGAAAGGGGAATCTGCAGCAGCTGTGTTTGAATAGCCTGTGTAAGTTCATTTCCCATAGCACAGAGCAAGTTAATTCTTTTCAGCAAATGAAAATTGTTTGTAGTATGTTATACTAGTAGTTAGGTTTGTCTTGCTATTGTTCGTATGAGGAGGGGCAATTTACTCCTGTTAGTGCTAATGGAAACTGAGCAATAAGTTTGGTCTCCAGTCATAAGATTATAGACTTAGCTTTAACGCTAACCTTACGGTACTAATAGTCAGCCATCCCTGTTTCCCCTTCTGATCCTTTCCTCCCTGGGCAAGCAAATTGAACTCCAAGCAAAATTTCAGAGTAGTTATTCAAGCCTGGCTTCTTAAACTGTTTGCATTTTGGCTTAATTACATGGTACAAAACAGAACTGCAGAAATGTTTTGGGTTAGGGGAAAAGAAGAACTTTATTGTAAAGCCAGTAAGGCTAAAAGCCTTTTTATGACCCATTTTTGTCAACAGTATGCAAAATTATAAAGCTGACCATATAAACATAGAGTTTTCACAATGTGTGTTGCTTTATGTTTTGCATCTCTTTCAGATAGACCACGGGCTTCATAATGCTTCTGTTCAGTTTCAGACTGACTAGTTTCAGCACTAGACTACAACTATTTAAAATGCTCATTGCTATGAGAAGTGTTTTATTCAAACATTTCTAGTATTTTTCTAAAATAATTTTACTGTAAAGAGAGGTATTTTTTCAGGTTTAAACTTCATTTAGGGCTCTACTTCATAGGGCTTTGCTCCCAGCCATGTTATGTCATAGGTATTTTAAGGTAAACTCATGATTGATTTGTGAGTTCTATTTAATATCAGTGACATTATAATGACCTGGTCACTGCTTAGAAAGGGTCCTCCTGACTGTAGGTAAAAGGATGTCAGGCAAAGACTCCTCTGGAATGGTTACAATCCACTTTAGTATCTGCATGTATTCAAAAGGCAATTAAAATATCTCTGGGGGACTGTGTGAAATAATTATTACACTCATCGCGTAGCCACCTTCTAAGTCAACAATTGGAATTCTGAACTCGTTTCCCTTATGTACCAAATGCAGTCAGATTCCATTGCAGAACAATAATAATAAACATTTCATTACAGATGTATTCTGACAAATGTCTTAAAGTTATAGGGAATGCGAAATGCAGCTGAGCTATGCTGCTTTCAGTCCTTCCTCCCTTTAAGAACTTCTGACTAATGAAAATTTCATTTTGTTTTTGTCAGTTGTTTCTTTTTTAGAACTTGCAGAAACTTCTCATTCAGACCCTACTGGAAGAAACCTTGTCTAATTAGAGGGCTTTTACTAAGCACTCAGGAAGTGTATTGTTCCACTAATTTAACATAGCTTTGTGCTGACATCAATGTAATCAGCTTTTAAACGTATAGACCTGCAAAACTCCATGAGACTCTAGTCTCCCTTATTCTGGGCTGCCTTCCAAAGGCTGGCTGTCCTCTCCCTTTTAATTGCACATAATCCAACAGTCACCCAGAGACAATTGCTGGCCACCTATGCTGACTATAGCTATAGTATCAGAGTGGGTTTGTTTATTTTTTTCCTCAGGAATTAAACTGATCTCCTTTGCAACAAGAGCAGCTCCATTCAGTCCAGAGAGTTGACGGGATCATAGTTATTCTGACATCTGAGTGTGAGCGGTTCAAGAAAAATGCTCATTAAAGTTTCTCGGAAAACAATTGATTAGGTGTCCAAAGGTATACTGTCCTTTCATTTTGGTTTTGCAAAATTAATAACAAGGCAGGAGATTTTTCTTGCAATGTTTTCTATCACCAGAATTTCTCAGCCCCCATGGTCTGCTTCAGGCTGTTGGCTGGAAGGGTGAGTAGCTCTTGCAGTGAGGCAGGTGAGTGCTGATCCAAAAATCTCGGTGGCAGGTGATTTATTACCTTACTGTGGACCGTGCCTTCCACAGATGGAGGCTTTGTTGTACACCCTTTGAACTGGTTTCTTCCAAAAGCACATTCCTATCTGCATTGCCTGCTAATTGTAATACAAGCAGCTCCCGACATCCTCCATGGGCTATTTGGCATCTCTCATTTTAAGTAAGAATTATATTTTTTATAGTAAGAAATACTCATCTAGCAGTATATCAGAGCAATAAAAGATTTTGCTGAGACACCATATTTGATTGCCATGCTGACTACAGTCAAGACATTGGAGCTGAGTAATTTGAAAATAGATTATTGTATGAATAAGCAAATCAATCTCGGAAGCCTCATAAATAATGCTAAGGAAGGAATGTAATTGTAGGTGCTGTAATGATGAGATATGCAGTTCCACACAGCAGACAGAGCGTACAAAGTACAACCATTTTGCTAGAATAGTGCTAGAGAGAAGACAAGACTGAAAGAGTAGGGACAGAAAAAGGACTAGACTTTGCAAATAGGGAACAGGACATTGAGCTGGGATTACTACTGGGTACACAAAAGGAAATACTTCTTGCTTGAAAATTACGCTATGATAATGTACCTAGGAAAAATGACTGTTCATCATGAAATATATTAGTGTGACTGCAAGACATATTTTACCTAGTTATTAGGTTTTGAAAATTTAAGCTATACAATCAGAAAACTTACTTCTGTGGGGTTTTTTTTGTTTTTTTTTTTATTTGGAGTACTCTCAGGAAAATGAAGGCTTCTAAATAAAATAAGGGTGGTGTCTGGAAGTCCTATTTATTCTTACTGTTTGTACAAATAATTATTGTATTTATTACTAGCTGCATTTTGGAAGAAAAATAGCATCTGATAAGAAGTTAAATTATCACTACCGAAGGCAACTTTAATTTTAAATGTGATAGGCCAAATCTCTTAACATTTAGATGCCTTGAAAATGTAAATGGTTTTGTTGGATGGTTGGGATTTGTGTTATGGTTGTCTAAGAACCATGAATTTCCACAAATAGTGTTTTGTCATTCTGGGATTGATACGATGTTTCTAAATCTTATTTTAAGTAATTAAAATAGTCTCAATAATCTAGTTAGCTTTGGCCAAGCTAATGTGAGTCTTGACTCCATTCACCCTCCAATGACGCTATCAGAAAAAATACTGTGTAAGAGGGTAGGAAGATTTCACGACCTGGTTCTCTACCTAAAAGCCAAGACTATTGGATAAGTCAGTATAAGAGTCAAAAGAAGAATTCCTTGCAAGTTTTCTTCTTCAACATGGTAACTGAGGTGGTAAGAGTTTCATATAAAGTCTAAGTCCAAAACTAAAAGACAGCTAGTACGTTGGACCATAATGGTTCAATAGTTCCATACAGCAGGAAATTTTTCTGCCATGAGTCTGCAACACTCAGGAGACTGCTGTTTATTATCAGTATTGCAGGGAAGATGAAGAATTATAATAATATTAAGTACATAAATCATCTTAGGAGGATGCTTTTTCTTTGTACTGTTGTTCCTTTGAATGACTTAGCCTTGAGGGTATCCATGAATCCTGATCAGCAAGGCTGCTTTTTGTATAAGTGACTGAACATTTGTACTTGTAAGGGCTGGTACAGTATGGGAAGGGAAAACTTCGGAGAAAAAGATGGTATTGAGGGAAGTGGTGTGGAATACTGGTACCTCCAAGTCAGTTGATATTCTTGCCTTTGCTAGGCTACAGTTTGGGTTATTCACCATGTTTGAAAGTGCATATAGTTTTACAAGTTTTTGTAGTGGGGATGCAGGCATCCGGAATCTAACAGGTACATAGGTGCATCTCCCTCATTTTTGACAATTACTTGATATAATTTTATACCAAGTTCTTTGTTTTTAAAGAATTTCAGGCACTGAAAATACAGAGTGCATATTTATTTCTAAGCTTTAAGTAGAACACATTTGGTGTATTTTTTAATCCTTTACATACTTTTCAGTTAAGTGCTCACAAGACTGTGTATCATACAATACCAAGTTTTTCTATCTTTCTACAAGGCAATTTAAGTTTCATCTGAATTTGCTGTATGTCTTTCACAAAACACTAAATGGGGAATATGTGCTTCAAGCATTAAGATGGTGTATGTCCTTTTCTCCATTTACATTGCATTACATTTCACTTTTTTTCTTTGAGGCAGAGAGAGCAGATACGAAATCGTTGTGTTACAGGGACACTGTGTTTCGTTCTGCCTCGCTTCAAGGAATGTACTATAATGTTTGCTCACAGATTTGCATAATTATCGACTCAGTTGAATACAGGACTGACTGTTGTGTTGTATTTCCTGTTATTCAAAAACATTTGGGGAAAAGATTTTTCTGTGTATAATTTTATTTTCATACTGATCTCTATTTTGTTTAAGACCATGTTTCATCTTGAAATCACTTAATTAAAATAAATCTTCTTACAAAATCCACGTTGGAAATAAACTCTTTTATTAAGCCTCTGAACATATTGTAACATATTTTTTTTTTTAAATTAGTACCTCTTATCTCTAGATCATTCTGTGTCTTTTGCAGCATTTAAAAACCTTTAGAGAAACCACAAGATACCAAGATACTCTTTCTTACATCACCTTTTCTAAGTGACTTCTGGTGGCCCCTGGAGTCTGGCATGTTACAAATTGTAATTTTGGAAGCAGAGAAAGTAAGGATTCTGCAGCCATATGCAACATAATTAGAACAAGAATTGCGTATGAAACAAAGACTATGACAAATTGAGTGAACAAAGCACCAGGTACTACAGTCAACATGTAGAGAGGCCCAGGTTCCACAAAAGTCTCTGCTTTTGAATGGAGCATCAGAACGGGCAGCGACAGGGGCAGTAACACAAGGCACTGTATTTTCACAGGGAAGTATTTTCAGGGAAGAATGTATTTTTCTGGTTTTAGTAAAAGTTGGTGGCTCCCAACAAAGATTTCCTTCTACTTTTGTCACAGATTATAGTAGTTCCAGTAAGAGATACTGTTTTTTATTCAGCACTTGGGCGAGGGTTCTCCCCGCTGAGACGCAGTCCAAGGAGACCTTTGCTCTAGAATGGCTAAAAGGCAAGTTGTCACTTCTCTTTCCGTGTGCTACGTAAACTCTTTGTAAGATCTAATACTGAAGTGATATTTCTATTATTATAAAACTTTTTCTAGAAAGTAATTTTGTGTTACCTTGCTGTTGCAGAAATGTGGTGCAAGCTAACCTAAAGCGCTGAAGGGGAGCTGCTGTGGGAAGAGAAGAGGCTTTGAGACGTGAGCCCTTTCAGACTCTGCTCTCTGTCATAGTTCTCGATGTTGGACTCGTAAGACAGTTCCATCCAGATCACTGACAACTGACACAGTGTATTGAGCAATTGGTCATTTTTTCCCTCAGTATAAAGACTGGAGTTTGTGTAAAGCTCATGCCAGGTAACACTGAGGCAATTCTGGTAAGCAGTGACTGGGTGAAATACAGGGACTATTTGCCCGTTGCACTGAGGGTCGCCTTTTGTTACTCGCTTCCTATGCACAAATGTGGTGGGATTCTTGCAGAGATTTTGGCATGGGCAAAAAAAAGTCAAGATTTTTTCAAAATTACCTGTATTAACTAAAAACATGGTAGTTCTTGGATGAGGCGGGTATCTGTATTCAATAACTAGGTCATCTCCAGAACTGACTGTTGCAGGCAGGAGATGGCATGCTGATTCTGAGGCACCTGTGGCAAAATGTCATTCTGTGCTTTGAGTTTTCATCTTTTAGTTTGCAATTTGGCATCAGAGAGGTTGCTTCAGCTAACACTGCTCTTGTAGCTATCTGGGACATGGGTGGCCTCTACAGACTGCTGGGGTGTTGGGTTTTGGGTTTTTTTGCTTATTTTATCCTCGCAGAGTGAAAGAAACAACATTCAGTGCTGGAAAATACAGGAGTATCGTAAGTACAGGAATATCACCCCTAAGACAGGCAGCTTTATGCTAGGGTCTGAGATGCACTGAATCAGCACATTTTTCAGCTGGCCTACTGCTCTGTGTGGTGTTCTGGTGTGACAGCTCCACACTTTTTCACCAAGCAAACAACTGTGGGTACTTCGCACACCAACTATCATCCACTTCTTGGGCAGATCTGCTCTTGCTTCTTGAAGGCCGCAGTAGTAGAGGCAGCACGTAGAAGACGTGGATCTCGTCCCGTGACTTCTGAACTGCAGGACACTGAAGATGCTCAGGTAAGGCTTTGTTCTGCATGTGTTGTGGCATTGCTTAAGCATGTACTGCCCTGTGGAATGGTGATGCCAGAGAGGCTTAACAGCTTGGTGGAACTACTTATTTGCCTCATATATTTTGAGGCCTTTTTAGTGCTATGGATCAGGGTCTTGTCTTGTCAGTGTCTTGTCAAAGAAGTCATCACAAATGAGCTGGAGAAGGCGGCTGAGAAATTCTCAGCTTCCATCTGTGCAACTTTTAATGTTGTGCATTTATTATTCACTCTCACGACACAGTTACCTGCTGAGAATGGTAGGTTGCTGTCTATTCAGTCCAAGCTGCATCAACTTCGTGACAAGTCTGAGCTGAAAGCAGTGCTTCTTGAGGGAACTGAGCTCTTTTCAAAAGGTCAGCTTCCTAAAACACCTATGGCTCTGATCAATGTGAGCTGTGTATCACAGCTTTGCCAAATGGATAAGTGATCGAGAAGAAATAGTTCATGAAAGCCTCTAAAGACTAAAAAGGCAGCTTTGTAATGGATGGATAATTAAGGAAAGCAAGAGAAGAAATTATTGTTAGGAATGGGAATTATGAAGCTGACACCTTTGGGAGAATTAAAATACAGCAATTAATGACCAGGTGCATGCATTGGTAATAAGCATAGTTCATTATCCTGTACTGTTGTGACCTTCAGCCTACCATTCCCCCTTCTCCACCCTTTGTTTGTCATTCTCTGTGGCGGTGTATCTAAGGAAAATTCCAAAGTCCTCAGGGTGGAGTTCTGCCAATTATACCCTTCTCTAAGTGCCATACGTGTTTCTATGGCATTATATAAACCAAGACTACAATAACTTGTATGTCATGAAGCATTTTTAGTATTTATTTGGTTTTCAGAACTTAAAGGAAGAGTGGAGCAAATCCTGCCCTTGAAAAGGACTTGTAAAGACACACAAGCAGCTAAGGAGACTAACACAAGCACTGCCATTTACTTTTTGGCACCACGTGCTATAATAACCTAAAACATCTTAATTGCAGTCATCATTTAATTTTACTCCTGTGGATCATTCAGCATGTTCGGAATGCTGCTTGCTTTTCATACAGCACAAAGAACACTTCTCAACAAAACCAATCTTTTTTACATGTTGTATTTTTATTTGGCAGATGTATTTGAAATGATGTTATAATAAAGAAAGGGTACGGTCTAGAACTCTGCAGAGATGGTGGAACTCTGTGGGAGAGAGTACAGATTTTGGATGATTTTTGTCAAAAATATCCAGGGCTCAAAATCTAGATGGAAGGTCAAGCGAACAGGAGTTAACACTTGAGAAGCAGCTCTTGCTCTTAGTAGGTGTATCTTACTGTGCCATCTGCACGGCATAATATATTCCAAAGTCTTCAAGAATACTTTAGCTTTTCTCAGACTGAGTATCTCATCTTCATATGTACTACTTTAACTAATCTTCATGTAAGCATTGCTGTGACAGGGTAAGTTAGGTTCTGTGCTTGCCCCGCACACAGCAATTACCCATTTCACTGGCGGTGCCATGGCATAAACAAAATCAACCCAGTAACTCTGATGCTGCACTGCTGAAATTTAAATTTGTAACTCTTAAAATCTTATGCTACATTACTATTACTGCCTTTATGGCAAATGTATTATAAAACGGATGCTTGCAAATTTCTAGGGCAGCTGGTTGGATCGCTTCACAGAGGAAACCAATTTGGCAAACAAATTGCAGCTATTTTAGAACTCTGTCTAATTTCGACTTAGCCTAAAGCATGCTTTAGAAATATTTTATATCTTTAAAAAGAGTCTTTGAAACCACAAGTTGAAGTCTTTTATCTTTTTTTTTTTTTTTTTTTTTTTTTTTTTTGG
>WHYT01000268.1:0-14121 GCA_009806455.1 Tetrax tetrax
TGCCTAACACACAGCAAACATCTTGCCTGCTGTCTTCTCCCACCATGTCTGTCCACTTTGATCTCTCCACCAAAATACTCGGTTTTTCACCAGTTTGACAACGTGTGACCTTGGCAGGTTCATGGAAAGTTGAGAAGGAATCTTTCTTGCACTTTGCCGGCATCATCACCCATTACTCCTTACTATAATGCACCATTTTTAAGAGCTTTTTGGATTCACAGAAACACAAGAGTCTCCCAGCACCCCTTCACTGGTCTGGCCGTGGTCCTTCTTGTACAGCCCAGTAAGGAGTTGCATTAATCACAGTGGGAATTACTTTTGGCCCATGTTCAAGATTGTATTCCCAGTTACCTCCAAGTCCTATCCAGCAGCTCCACCAGTCACTTCCCGTCCTGGACCGATGCTCAGGGTTATCTGTCCCTCACCCTTGTGCACCAGGCACCAATGGCACTCCACTTGCTGGGCTTTGTGAGTCCAGAGGTCCCTCTGAACTACGCCTCTGCCTTTCACCATGTCAGCTACTCTCTCATAATGATTATTTCCAGCACTGTAAAAACAAATAAACAAAAACCATGTAAGTATACATGTACATATATACGTATGTGTGTGTGCGTGTATATCTATATATACATATAAAATTCCTGGTTTTGAGAACTTAATCTTTTGCCTGTAGACATGTGTTGCTGCACTTCTGCTTCTGATGTTCCCTGCCAAAGGAACACTATTATTAAAAGCAATAAAAATATCCCATCTACAAAAGACAAAACCAAGAAACACAGTTTTCTTTAGGATCTTACCCGAAGACTTCTTGTGATGTTTATAATAATTTCCCTGATGAGTCAAACTTTGAATAGCAGTGTTTGTCCTGAGACACGATGTTGTTGGCAATTTATGTAAGCAATGGAAAAGCAACAAGGTTAATTATTTGTGAAATGGTTAGCATAATAATTTTTTCCAACGTTTGCTATTATGCACGCTGAAGCCAGCCTGTAAATGAGCAATGTAATCACTGGATATATCCTAGGTGGAGGCTCTTTTGTTTTCATTTTTACCCCACAAAGGCATCCACAGAGTTTCCCCAGATGAGGGATGGTTCCTTATGCAGGTCTTTTTGTTACACTCACAAAGGCTCTAGTAAAAGCACAGCAAACTGACATCTGAAGCTGGAACATGCCTTGAAAGAAGGCATGCTCCCATCACAGGGAAGCACTGCCAGTATAGGTATTTGTTGTAACATTTTTCTTGGTTCAGGCTGTGTTCCCATGTGAATGGGAGCACAGCACCGCCTTCAGAAAACAGCCATGCATCTCAGTTGTGGAGTGACCTTCCCTGATTCCTGAGGCAGAGTTTTGGACTGTGAAGTGCCCTATGATGGTGCTTTCCATCCTGACTCTCCACACTTCCCATGGCCACATGGGGCTGGGAGGGAGGAGGGATTCTCTTTCACACACGTATCACCGCAGAGATACCAAACTATTCATTAAATGTCAGCAACAAGTCTCCAGGACCATCCCTGGATACTCTGACTAGTACATGGCCTCCCTGTGTTGGCATGGCGCTATGAGTTGGCCAGCAAGTCCAAAATGCCCAACGTGGTCAAGAGTCTGGCACTGGGTGGCAACCTGCCGTTTTGGTATGAGTAAGGAGAAAGCTCTCCTGGGAGAGCAATTAAAGGACGAATGAGAATGAAAGCCAAGCAAATCTGCAACAACAGCAGAATCATGGGAAAATTCAGGTTGGGAGGAACCTCTGGAGGTGCCCAGCTCCAAACGTCTGCTTACAGCAAGGACATCTTCAAGGGCTCGAACAGCCAAGCTGGGAAATCTTGAAGGTCCCCAGTAGGTCTCCTTTCCATCTAGTGCGAACATCAGACCCACAACCTGCACTTACTGCATGGTGTGCCTTCACAGATACCCTCAGCATAGGCTGGTACTGTGGATGTGTTTATTGTGGCTGTTACAACTGCAGGCCTCTGTGACCTGAGCCACCACAACTTGGATGGGCAGGGGCCCAGGGCACCAGGGAGGGAGGAGGTCTCCATCCTTGAAGGGGCTCCTAAACATGGCTGCACAAAGCCACAGCTGCCCTGACCTCATGCTGCGGAGAGACCTGCTGTGCACCGGGGCTGGAGACCTCCAGAGGACCCTGCCAGCTCCTGTGCTGCTGGGTCCTGTGCAACGCCACACATCAGCCTGGGCTCAGCCCTGTCCCCCAGCCATTCTGTGGACGGACAGGCAAGAGCACGAGGCGGTATGCGCACACTGCACTGCCCAAAGTGCACCAGGATCTGCCCCGAGTGCTCATCTCCACTACGTTAGGGCCACCTCCAGCCCCTGCCACCTCTGAGCTGAGCTGCTTCAACACACCCAGCCCTGGTCTGAATGGTGGGGGTGAACTGGAGACCCCCAGAGGCTCCACCACCAGGACTGCTGGGGGTCTGAAACCATTCAGGTGAGGCAAATTGGTCATAAACAGCAGTGGCTGAAGGCACTTTACCAAGTTACTCAGTGAAGCGCAAAACACGGTCTGTGGTATGCAACTGAAATTAAATCACTAAGCAATGCCTACAGGTTCTCACACTGCAACAAATAAAAGAAAATCCTGCTTAGGTGCAAATACCTGCTAAATCTGCCTTTGTTATGAGACACAGGTGCAAGCTGACCCACCTTGGCAGCCGTGGCATTCCTGTCTTGGCTTAGAGGATATCCTACAGGCAAAGAAGACAACCCAGACACAGCTTTGCTTTTTCTGAATGTCAAGTACCTGGCTTTTCTTCCTTTGCCAGGAGGAGTTGGGCTTCCCCTCACTCAACTTAAGGCCCTGGACATAAAAACAGTAAGGAGAGGGTCCCAGCAGACATTTGCCAGACTCTCAAACCTCAGCGCCTGTAAGCTGTGTGCTCCCTGTGACAGGGACAAGATACTTGGGGATCTCATCCAGCCACCCTGCTGCTTGCTGATATTGCAGATACTAATTAAAAAACCAAACCAAACCAAAACAATACTTTTAATTGGAGAGTTCTGCTTGTCTACGAAGTGTGCCTTGTCCACTCTGAGGTTCGTTACGGTCAGGCTACACATAGAGCAGCAAGAGGACACCAGCTCCCATGCTGTCACTCCCCACAAGCCCAACAGCAGTACAGGCTGACGGAGTGCCTCTCTGTCCCAGCCGCCGTCCCTCTGTCAGCCCAGCTCTCTGCCCGCCGTGTATTCATTCTCCCAGCCCGGGCTCCCAGACAGATGGGTGTGAGGAGTTGTGGTTGTCCTGCACCCCCATAACCTGGCAGAAAGAATCCTTCTCCAGCCAGATGCTGCAAACTGCAGCCCTCCGAGTCTGCAACCTGGCTGCAGACGAGCCTCACTGCGCTGTCAGACCATTTGTTTTGCTCCAGAGCCAAGCCTCAGTGACAGGCAAAGGCGTTTCACACTGGTGACAGTGCAGTGACACCATAGCTCCAGGGAGAGCAGACCAAGCTTCCTGCTGATCCCCAGGCAGGGACCGGGACTGGGGCTAACCCTGAAGGAAGACTGCCACCTGCCAAGCCACAAGCATCATTCCCTGTCCCTTCTTTACTCCTACTGCTCACATTATCGCGTCTTGCCTCGTTTGTAAAAAGTGTCCAAGAGCCCAGCCCAAGATTACAATCTGGACATGTAACACAGCCTGCAAGTTAAATATACTCAATCCTATTTAACGTCACCGGGCAGTGTCATTATTTATGATTAGTCACCAGTTCCATAGAAATTATTCTTCTCACAGTTCTCCCCTGCCTGCAGGCCTTAAAAACGAAAGGCAAATGTCTTGAATCAATTTTTGCCTGTTAATAATAGCCCTTTCAGCCTAATTTCTAATCTCACTTTTAAACTTGAAGCAGTTTTTTACATGAGTCACACATTAAAATCCCTCCAACAGGCTGCAAGGTCCAGCTTCAGAAATAAATCTGCAACGTGGTCTCCCCCTCTGAGACAAGATGATACAGCCTAAGTACATCACGCCACGTTTTGCCTTCAGGAGGCCTCCTCTGCTCTGTATGCACCCAGATAAGTGCCTGGCTCTCCTCATATCAAAGTCACTGAGGACTCCA
This sequence comes from Tetrax tetrax, assembly GCA_009806455.1. Classification (NCBI taxonomy): domain Eukaryota; kingdom Metazoa; phylum Chordata; class Aves; order Otidiformes; family Otididae; genus Tetrax; species Tetrax tetrax. Next base: position 4,085 of record WHYT01000268.1, read on the forward strand.
GCAACCACGCTCTGTTGGTTGAACGCACCCTCGTGCCACCGCACCGGTGCATGGTTGCACGCGTGGCTTCTGCAGACGCTCTGTGCTAACTGCATGCGGAAACACTGCGGGGCTGGAACCTGAAAGATGTCCTGCATGGGAACTCCAGCAACGGCCTGGCAATCTGCAAGTTGCGCTGGATATTCCCATGCTCCTCAGCTGCTGGTTCTCCCTGCAAATGGCAGAAAACTTCCCTGCACAACCCCGTGCTAGCATTACCTTCTCTAGCCTGCTCACTCCAGCATCCTCCTTCCCCAACCAGCCTTAGGTCAGCCACTCCTCACAGCCTGGGACAGTGCCAGTGCTTCTGAGATGACCAAACCAGAAGTCAGATGGCTGAGATAAAGCCACCGGGCAGTCTGAGAACAGTCCCTTTACATGCTGCTGCAGACCCTTTTGGACTCCCAGCTACATGTGAGGAGCGCCAGGCTAGCTGGAGACTCCCCATCACCAGCTGTTCACCCAGGCGAGAGGTCAGGCACCACTGCAGCCAGATTCGGTCCTCATCCCCACAGCAGTGGGGTAGGCTTGGTCCAAAAGAGTATGTGAAACCTCTGGCTCAAGGACTGCAGGTGGCCCTGGCACTGAAACCTCTGACCTCACTCAGGCCATCCTTTCACCTCTCAAAAGGGGAAGTAAGAGTGGCTCCCCAGCTCTAACCACACGCCGTGCGAGTCGCCTTTAGCAGCACCTGCCAGGAAAACAGCGGTTCCCACAGCTCGCCCCGGATGCCCAGGCAAGAGAGGAGGAGACCCCAGGAAGCTCTCAGGACCCTTGCTGACCCACTGCACACATTTCTGGCGGAAAGGTGAGTTTCAACCCCATCCCAAGAAAATACCAAAAAAAAAAAGCCCCATAGCTAATATCAAGCGTGGGAGTAGTCGCTATGTTTTGGGAGGAAGGCCTGACACCCGGTGTGACCTCTACAAGCTGGAGGAATGGACCAGAAGCAACCTTGCTATGTTCAGCACAGGAGAGGTGATCCTTCCTCACCACTTAGTGCCGCTGAAGACTCAACTCTACGCTGAGTCCTGTTCGGGGCTACTCGGGACAAGAAGGGCACAGACAAACTGGATACTGTCCATCAGTGACCACCAAAGTGGTGAGGAGGCTGCAGCACAGGGCATAGGAAGCGATGCCAAGGGAACCTGGGCTTCCCCAGCCTGAAGAAGAGACAACTAGGGGGTTCTCATAGGGGTCATCGATATGGTGGATATGGAAAAAAACGGAGCCAGACCAGGACAGGACATGAGGCAACAGGTAGGCACTGCAGGATGGGATATTCCAGCTGGGCATGAGAAAATTCCTCCACCTGAGGGTGGTGCATCTCAGAGACCAGATCTCTGTCCTTGGAGGTGTGCAGAATTTAACCTAGCAATGCCCAGCACAATCCGATCTAGCTTTGGACCAGGGACTTGGACTACAGACCTCCAGAGATGCCTTTGTAAGAAGACCTCCTGGCAATTCTGCATTACCGTGGGTTTGAGGGAATATGTCTGCCTTCCTTGGGGACTTTCGGCCCCCCTCCTCTGAAATATCCATCCCTAATGCCCAGGACCATGCCTGGGATGCTTTCCTCCTTGAGCAATGTTGACATGTGAGGGACAATGTTTGGTGTGGTTTCTCCAGGGCCTGGCAAAGGCTGGAAGCTCTGTATCCCAGCAGGCTTGTCTGGAAGAAAGCCCTGAAAACACAGAGCTGAGCTGGAGCTGGCACCACTGTACTGCATGGTGCTGCACACTTCCCCCCAGCCCTGGAAATAACACAGCTGCTGCAATGCTGAGTCCCCTAACAAGCTTTGGGAGATATCCTCTGCTGTCTCTTCAAGGAATATTTCTGTCTGTGCAGCCACGGTTTTACTGATGCAGAGCAGTGCCTGAGCAGCCAGAGGAATGAGACAAGGGAGGAAAATGACTGCAGGCATGTATTAAAGTATTCCGCTTGTCCAGCTGAAAGAGATTTCTGCCAAACGATTTTATAAGGAATGAGGCATTTTACAGGAAAAGCAGGGCCTCTCCTCTCATTTCCTTTCCCCTCTTCTCTATGAACTTCAAAGAAAAGAGGGGTCAAAACAGAGGCCAGGCAACTGGAACTGAGTTCCCGAACCCTAAAGCCTAATTAGTCCAAGATACATTTGATTAGATATCGCTCACAGACAGGCCTAAATTACCAGTCCTCCCTGCCATGCCACCGAGGGTCTGATAAAGCCAGAACATGGTCCGCAGTTACCAAGGCACCAGTTTTCCACAACTATGTACCTAATTGCCCCTAGGATGGCTCCTACTATGAGCTCATGAAGCCTACACCTACATCCCAGCAAATGTCCCAGGTGGCCTTTTGTACAGCAGGCAGGTTAACTATGTTTATCCTTCCAAAGAAGACTTAACAATTTAATTGATGGATCACAGACAGAAATTTGCAGAAGGAGAAGAGAAGAAATCTAGCTATCTCCAAACTGTAAATCCAAAATAACTCTTCTTTTCAGTTCAGGAGAAATAGGCCTGGCTGTCTTCCTTACACCTGGGGCAGGCATAGCCATTAATTATCCCCTAATTAAGCGACTCACTTCCATGACAGCCAAATTTAACTTCATAAGGATTAGTACCCCTAGGTGAGGAAATACCCCAGCTATGGGAGGCTGCTCTCGAATAGGGCAGCCCTAGATCACCTCCTGCTGAGACAGAACTGTGGATGTGGGGAATTCAAAGGGATGTATTGTTTTAATGTATCAGATAACTCACAGCTCGTTGAGGAAGAAGAGATTGGATGGTTGCACACACTAGTGTGTAAATTAGACAAAACATTTGGTAACCTCATGGTTACCAAATTTGGGGTGGTTAAAATAATTGTTTGTGATTATTATATTTTTGCTTGCCACGATGATACTGTGCTGCTGTATGTTACAATGCCTACATGCATGTCGAGAATTTTGCAAAAAACTGTTTCGTAGGCCCCAACAAGTCATGATGACGAGAAGTGATAACATGGAATATTTTTTTAAGCTAGCAAGTGTGAAAGGAGGTGACCTCCCAGTAAGGCCCATAATCTCAAAGGGGCGGAAACTGTGTTCCTCAAGAGGTGAAGAAATACAGGAAGACCAGTCACTTCCCAGCAAGGGAGATGGAAGATAAGGGGATAGAGAATGAGCTGGTATCAACAAAGATGAGTCACTGAATGGTTGGTGGAAAGTATTAGCAGGATAAAATACACACCTCTGGGCGGAGGACTCCAGAAGTTAATGTCCAACCACCTTTGCATAACAAACTAATCCATCATCAGCACCTGCGAAAGCGCAGCAGCTATGTAACAAAAAGCTGCCAATCAGTAAAACAAACTGATCAATAATGAGGACCATTATGTACCACCTACGTAACTAAAAGTTACCTATTTTGCAAGTTGAGACATTAACATGTAGGGTCTTCCTCCCAGGGGTGTGTTTTTTATCATGCTATTAATCTGTCTTCTGCAGCTTATTTCTAATGTTTGGAGCCGACTGCCCTATAAACACCATGTTAAACATTTTGTTATTTGCCTCACCATCCGGGTCCAGATGTTTCCTTCTTCTGGCTGTTCCACAAAGATGTTCAAAAAAAGACAACAGACCCTCATCTGGGTCCCGATGGACCTTGTGTAATTTACAGAGGATTTTGGTTTGGGTACCCCATGCTGGATACCATACCAAATCAACTGCCAGTATTGTTTCAACAAAACCACAAACTGACCAATGTTTGGATCCCACTCACAAGTCTCTTCTAATTGGTATTAATTCTTCCACCTCATCCCAGGAGAATCTCTGTCTGACACCCTGCATTGCCTTTTGTAGGACCATTCCTCTTTCTTTTGCGGTCAGAAAGGTGTTTAGTAAAGCCTGCATGTCTCCCCAGTCAGGACAATTTCAAGCAACTGATGCATTCCTGATGGATTGTCTGTATAAGACCCAACAGACTGCTTCCAAGTCAATAAATCTGATGTAGTAAATAGCACATGTATGAAGACAGGTTCTTCGCTGCTTCCAGAGCCTGTTATAAGCGAGCCCGGATACCTAGTCTCACATTGCTTAGGGAAGATGAGGAGGCCCCTGAACATAGGGACGTGCCCCATCTTTCCCTCTCAGGGGTAACAGGCGCACTTTCTTGTTCTGGTGACATCTGGGTTACAGATGAGCTCCCCGAAGGTGAATTATGTGGCAGGGGGAGGTAGGGGCTGAGGGTACCAGCAATTGAATGTCTTCCAATTCTAAACTAGGACAGTTTTCCGGAGGTTCGTTAGATTCCCTTTTAACTTTTAGTTCAATACACAGCATCACAAGGAGAGTTCTTAACCTGTCCCGAAACAATCACATACACACTTCAACATATAACAATTCATTTCACTTCGCCAGGTGCCTACAGAACAACGCCGGTTGAAAAATTGTGTTATAATTTAAGGATCTGTTTTCTGGCCATTGTTCTCTATCATCTAATTTATACTGGACCACCCTTGGTTACAGTATTGCTTCATTTTATCTTTTGTCATAAGATCACCCCCAAACTTAGGCCAATTTTTAAGGACGCATCCCATGGGGGAATGGAGGGGAGGAATCTTGGATCGGCTACTTCCCATTCATTTCCAGCAGCTGCACACACTTGGCCTTGCCTTTACCACCCAGTCAACTAAGGAGTGCTCACGTGGTATTAGCCTGGTCTTGCCGAACCACAGCCTCTACATGTGAGTCTGACAATCCACTCAAACAACGCGCATAAACCGTAAATACAAGGAGTACTCACCAGCCTGATGGATTCTTCCCACTCCGCAGGTTGGCAGTGGATCTCTTGGGGCGTTGCAGTAGAACCCTCAGACCAATGGAATGTTGAGGCCAGACCTCCAATGAAATCATGTGTGCGCTTGTCCTCAGGCATCCTGTCCTTCTGTTGTTGATGTCGATGAGCTGGACCGGGCAAGGCCTTTTGGCAGTCCCATCTCAGTCACCAGGAACTGTCCTTTAATCCAGGGTTGGGTTGGTGCCTGGTGCGCCAGAGCCATTGAGTGCAGCGAGTTGAGATCCACCTTCTGACCTTCAGTGCAGTTCTGTACAGAAAGGGGTGTGAGGCAATAACGTACAATAGAGAAGTTGCACAAGATTTCCTCATTGGTTACTTGGTTCTGTGTACTTACGTAACTGGCGCATTTCTGCATTTCCGTGCAGATCCTCATTATTGATTAGTTTATTATACAAAAAAGGGCCAGACCTTAACTTGTAGGGTCTTCCTCCCAGGGGTATGTTTTTTATCCTGCTAATTACTTTCATCAACCATACACAAGCCCCAGGCTTTGTGTAGACACTGCTAAACCCCCTCCTTAGGACAGGGATCGTCCCCACTTCCCTGGTGCCTCGTCCCAGGGCTCCTGGTGAAGGAGCTGTGCCTATTAAACCCCCCCCAGCGCTGTGCAGCTCTTGCCCCTCTTTGTATCAGCTGAGGCTACCAAAGAGCCTTCAGCCTTTTGCAATTGCTCTCCCAGCAGTTTTAGGCTGATGTTAAACCCCCACCTCCTGCCTTCCCACGGCCAGGAGAGCCAAGCCCAGCTCCTGCCACCTCTTCCTGGATGTGCCCCACGTGCCCTACATCCCTTCCTGCTGTTTGCTTGTCCCCCTCCAGCTTCTCACCATCCCTCCCCAGTGGATGTCCAGCAGTGGGGATAACAATGTCCCTCTCTCTATGTCCCTTTGCAGGGCCCAACCTGTGGTTTGCCTCAGCAGCAAAGAGAAACAAAACTTGCTTTTGCACAGGCTTAAGGACTTTCTAGGACCAAATGCCGATGTCAAGTCACTCGTCTCTCCTTGCTACATGTGGGTCTTGGGGTAGGGTTTTTTTTTTCAAGACCCAAGAAAAACATTCTCAGGAACAGAGAGACAGAAGTTACACAGGCTGTTTCGCCTCTGCAACCTCTTTCAAGATGCTGGCCTCAGAGGGGTGCATCTTATTTTGAGACTGCAGCAAACACACGTTGACGGAAGGACTCATTTCCGGCCTTGTGGTCTGAAAGCTGAGAAACGCAAAACTCTGCTGCAGGTCACTAGACTGTAATTCAGCCTGCAAACCCTGAAACTGTAATTCTAGCAGAGAAAGGACATAATTGTCACCATAAGCTTATTTGGCCTCCTGGTGCCATAGCACAGCTCTGGAGCACAAGAAAGGAAGTCTCGCAGCTTGCGAGGCAGCACATGATGGCAGACGGCTGTCTGGCAGCGAACGTGAGGTCCCCATGGGTGTACAGAAAAACTGACTACTTTTGAATTGAGAAGGATCTGAAAATTATTTTAATAACTGGTTTTTTTTTTTTTTTTTTTTTTGCCAGGAAAAAAAGGTAAAATTCTTCCCTTAAGAATTCTGATTCCAAGGTACTCAGTAGCTTTCACTGAGTGAGTCTGGGATTGACAAGGACTGGGTTCAACTCCCAGCTTTACTGCAGATCATCTGTGCTGCCTAACTGCAGCAAGACTATTTATCTCCCTTTGCATGCATTTCCCAGTGGAGCAAGAATCTAAAATGGAAACCTTTCCTTCCCTTATGTAATACTCTACCAGAGCTGGCATCCTGCAAGCGTTGGCTGGAAGGACCTCTGGAGGTCTCCAGAGGCAAGACTGCTGCCAGCACAAGATCAGGTTGGCCATAGCTGTGTCTAGCTAGAAAGCCAAAGTCTGGTTCTCCTGTGCTTGCACAGCACTTAATGGTGTTGGGATTTTCTCGGATGAAGTTAACAGCGAGCTCTGACTCACCGCACAGGGAGGTTTAGCTGGGCTGTCCACCTCTCTGCAGCCATCAGGGAAGGAAGGCGAGATGGGGTATATACCACCACCATCCATCCGGTCTGTTAGCCCACTCCTGTGCCGGTTTCACCTTTCAGAAAACTGCCATCCTGAGGGCTGTGATGGTTCAGAAGCAGCTAGCCTCCTGCTAGAGGCCAATAACACAGGAGGATGGGCAGGCAGGAGAACACCAGCTGAATTTACTGACAGATTGAGCCAGATTCCTATGTGCTTCCAGCACAAAAATAGCTGCCATCTTTGGATTTTACCATTTGTGTTTTGTTACAATCTGGATCAGACCTGTTTTCAAAGCAACCTTCAAAAGACTTGGACACCTGTCATTAAAAACACACATGCATGGAATTAATAGCTGATACAGCCCAGCAGTAATCCCCGCACCTCTGTAACAGCAGTTAAAAAAAAATGAGTTTGTATTAAAGAGAAGAAACAACAGTATGCAAAACATTAGCCATGTGCCTCACACTATTTTTTCAACTTTATGCTATTGGATTACTTTCTTAAGCACTCTGGGGACAGAGACAGCAAAGAACAGCTTTCATTGGCAAAGGCAGGCCGTTTCTCACACATGGGTCTATTTTCCATGGCTCATCCAGCAAATTGTATGCTAAGCCTGAGAAAACAGCAAGGAACAAGTCCATCCAAAAGGGGCTGAGTACAATGAGTTTCACATCCTGGTGTGCTGGCAGTTCAGCACTGGTACCAGACACTCACTGGGAGCAGGTGGGAAGTGCCCCACACTGGGGAGGCACGAGCAGCAGCATCCTCGGTGCTTCCCGGCAAGGCAACCTAAGCCTACGTGCAGCCAGCTTTATTTGTCTTCTAGCGTTAACCAGAGCATCAAGAGTTTTGGCCTTGGTCAGAGTAGAAGAAGCACAGGTGGACTGCCACAGCCACCCTTTGTGAGTGTAAAGGACTGTTATTTCTCATGTAGCCCCTGCCACAGTAGGGCTCTGCCTAGTACAGAAGCATTTTTCCAATTCTTAGTCCATAATTAAAGCTGCCAAGATACGCTATTAATTTCCCTATGAATGAAATATTACTTTATGCAGTGTCATTTTTTTTTTTTTCACACACAATCACACTCTTGAAACACAGAGCTCACACTGACTTACGGCTTGCAATCAGCAAGTACAGGCCCTGGTTTGCATCTGCAAACCTGCACATGGGAAGAAGTATGTGGCCAAGGAGCTGTTCCATATCATGCCAGGCCTAGCCTGCAGTCCGACATGTCTGTGTCACTGCAGGGAATCTTCTGAAACCCTGATGAGTGAAGGATAGCGAGTGGCCTGCAGCTGTGTGGGAAACTGGCTGGAAAACCTGAGTTCTGTTCTCAAAACGTAAAAGACTCAAACAAGGCTTAGCTGAAGGCGCAGACCATATTTCTCAGACAACACTGAAAAGCTAACTTGCAGAGTAACTGTGCAGGTTAGCTTACGTTAGTGCTCCTGCCTTGACATTAACACTTGCTATTCTATTGAAGTGGCTGTGTGTTCCTCTGAGTGAAGATTTACAGCAAGAATGTGTTGTGTAAACTAAATGCACAGGTGAGCATTTCTGCAAATAAAATAAACCTGAAAATTCTGCCTGAGAATGCTTGGAAAGCCCAAAATTGCTTGTTACTGAAGCCAGAAGATGCCCAAGAAGTGCCCAAAGAAATTTTAAACACAGTAATCCTATTTGTTTGGGCAGAAAAGCAACCCGGGAGAGTAAAGAATGAATCAAACATGAAAAACAAAACAAAACAAAATAAAACCACAAAATAAAAATTTGTTAGGAAACTCAATTAAAATGGCCAGAGGCACTGCCAATATCTATCTCTATTAAGGATTAGAACAGCCCCTAGAGCCAGGGAGGGTGTTAGCCCATTTGAATTCCTGTGTGGTAAACCATACCCCGCGAATGAACTGGTGACAGAAGGGAGTCAAATGCATGCAAATAGGGAAAACTGGGTCAGGCAGCATTTGCTGGCTTTGTCTGCTGTGTTATCCTTTCTCCACAAATACACCCAGGAAGGGCCGCCAGTTCCGTTAGATGCTCCTGTACATCGGTTCTGACCCGGACATCAAGTGTTGATCCGGACCTGGAAAGATAGGCCCCTAAAGGAAAAGTGGAAATGTCTGTACATTGTTTTGTGAAACACACATACGGTGATCAAAGTGGAAGAATCAAACCATGGATCCATTACACCCGTGTGATTGCTGCACCAGAAAAGGACAATGAGAGCACCTCACTGTATGCGGCTACAAAAAAGACTCCATGGCAAGTGGAACCTGCTCAAGAGCTAAGACTCCTGTTCCAGAAATAAAAATGAAAAAATTATACTTACTCCTAATCATAGTATTATGTCATAATTATACATATACACTGGTCACCCACAAGTGGGACAGAAGGGAGAATATTTGGAGAAATTTGGCTTGGAATATAGCAAATTTGACTAACACATTTGTCCACATGTACAATTAGGGCAATTGCACTAGCGGAACAGATGAAGACATGATAAAGCTAAAGGTCAAAGGCACGCTTCTGGCAGAAAATTGTGTAAAGTTTATAAATTGTACAAGAAAGTGTGAAAACTTCACCTGTTCTTTGCCCCACTTAACACAATAGAGGAACAACCTTTTGCACATCAAAATACCAAATAGCCCCTAGGATGGTTCCTGCTATGAGGTTGTAAAACCTACACCTACGTTCCAGCAAATGTGGCCTTTTGTACAGCAGGCAGGTTAACTGTGTTTATCCTTCCAAAGAAGAGTTAATGATTTAATTGATGGATCAAATACAGGAAATTACAGAATGAGGAGAGAAGCTATCTCCAAACTGTAAATCCAAAATAACTTTTTAGACCAGGAGAAATAGGCCCAGGTGCTTTCCTTACACCTGAGGCAGGTGTAGCCATGAATTATCACCTAATTAAGCAACTCACTTGCATGATGGGCCAAAAGTATAAATCTAATTTCATAAGCATTAGCACCCCTGGGTGGGGACATAGCCCAGCTGGAACAGGGCAGCCCTAGATCGCCTCCTGTTGTGGGGAATTCAAAGGGCGGGGGCTCAGTGGTGGCCACACAAAGCCGGGGGGGCGGGAGGGTGGGCTGGTGTGTTCCTCAGGGGAAGAGGTACAGGAAGATAAATCACTTCCCGGAAAAGGAGGTGGGAGATAAGGCGGCAGGGGATCAGCTGGTACCCACAA